>CM069152.1:48319775-48397275 GCA_035221665.1 Okamejei kenojei
CCGTACAGGGGTCGGACGGTTCAACGCCAACATGCATCGCTGGAGGCTGCGTTTATCAGCTGCCTGCGTGTGTGGAGCAAACAGCGCAGCTCATCATTATCGACTGTGCTGTCCTCCGCCCCTCACGGCCCTTGACAACAGCACATTGAACTGCTCTAAAGAGCTGGAGGCCGTTACATAACCTCGGCTGCCTCAAACACAAGAAGAAGAAGCCAGGATGAAACCACGTTCACTAAAGAATGAGGACATCCAATGAGGAAAGGGAAGGTTTTCACCCTCCATAATTCCTTGGTTCACATCCCTCCCATCCAAATCTCCCATTCCAGCTGTTACTAGGCTGACCCTCCATGGCTGTAAGTAGCTGCGATGGGGATATTGTAGTACACCTAGGTGGCCGGGTGATGGGGCCGTTCCACCCTTGACTCCTTCAAGGGACCCCAGTGGGCAGTCCCTCCGGGTGAGGACAGTGGTTCACGTTCACCTGCTCTAAAATCACCTACTGCATGTGATGTTGCCAATGTGGACTCCTGTACATTGGTGAGATCATGCGTAGCTTGGCGTCTGTCCGCTGAAAAATGACGCTTGGTCCACTGGGGCTACGTCATCCTCCCGGTAACTCCCTTCCCAGTCCTTATATTGACCTTTCTGTCCTGGGCTACCTCCATTGCCGAGTGAGGACACTTGGAGGGAACCTCATTTTTCGCTTGGGTAGCTGAACAATCGTTTGAAACATTGATTCTCCAACCTCTGGGCTTTCTGCAGGTTTCTTACATCCAGTTCTCTCCCCATTACTTTCTTTGAAAAACGTTCACACATCTCCGTCTACCAAAGGAGGCTGCCTGACCCACTGGTTACTCTAGACGTAGGGTCGACAGTA
Organism: Okamejei kenojei; assembly: GCA_035221665.1. Classification (NCBI taxonomy): domain Eukaryota; kingdom Metazoa; phylum Chordata; class Chondrichthyes; order Rajiformes; family Rajidae; genus Okamejei; species Okamejei kenojei. Next base: position 48,320,653 of record CM069152.1, read on the forward strand.
TCTTCTGCAAACCACCACCCTTCCCCTACTTTTTTCTCCCCCCACACCCTTATTCATCCCACATTCCCTTGTTTTTTTTTTGGAAAATATAATAAATTAAAAAAACATAGACCAATAGCAGTAGAGCACAGGAGAAGCAAGCCCTCTGGCCCACAACGTCTGTGGTAAACTTGGTCCCAAATTAAACTAATCCCATCTGCCTGCCCCTGATCTATATCATTCCATTCCTTGTATATTGTGTCTATCTAAAGGTCTTTTAAACAGCACTTGAATTATAGAGTCATCTGTATTGTTTCATGTCAAATACATCTAACTGAATGGCAGGTCCAGTGGCAACTATTGAATCTATTTCCACCATTTTTTCTAATTATTTGAACTAATTGTGGGAAGAAACATGTTTCTCATCATCCTTTGAGTTCCTTTGCCAACTACCTCCAATCTATGTCTACTGCTTACCAAGCCTCCCATCAACAGGGACAGTTTCTGCATATCTACGCCATGAAAATGCTTTGTGATGTTGAACTCCTCTGTCAACAGGTGCAGAGTGAAGTGATCTCAGTTTATATGCAGAGTTGGAAAGAACTGCAGATCCTGGTTTAAACACATTGGTCTGACGAAGGGTCTCGGCCCAAAACATCACCTATTCCTTTTCTCCAGAGATAAACATATAACCATATAACAATTACAGCACGGAAACAGGCCCTCTCGGCCCTTCCAGTCCGTGCCGACCATTTGTTTTCCCCTAGTCCCATCTACCTGCACTCAGACCATACCCCTCCATTCCCTTCACGTCCATATACCTATCCACTTTACTCTTAAATGTTAAAATCGATCCTGCCTCCACCACTTCTGCTGGAAGCTCATTCCACACAGCCACCACCCTCTGAGTAAAGAAGTTCCCCCTCACGTTACCCCAAAACCTCTGTCCCTTAATTCTCATGTCATGCCCTCTTGTTTGAATCTTCCCTACCCTCAATGGGAAAAACGTATCCACGTCAACTCTGTCTATCCCTTTCATCATTTTAAAGACCTCAATCAAGTCCCCCCTTAACCTTCTGCGCTCCAAAGAATAAAGACCTAACTTGTTCAACCTGCTCCCCCCCCCCACCCCCCCCCCCCCCCCCCCCCCCCCCGGTTAACCCCTGCCTGATGCTGCCTGACCCGCAGAGTTATTCCAACGTTTTGCGTTTCTCTTCGATTTATCTGCTGCTTGAAGTCGTCTTTCTGCAACCCATTCTCGTATAACTCCAATCCAGCCTCTTCACTGTCTAAGTCATTTCTAAAACGTAATATTCAGTAGCCAGGTTCACTCGAGGAGACATAACTGATGTCATTATAACATTTAGAAAGGAGACAAGGAAACACTTTTTCTTTCGAATGGAGACGAGGAAACACTTTTTCTTTTGAAAGGAGACGAGGAAATAGTTTTTCTTTAGGAAGGAGACGAGGAAACACTTTTTCTTAGAACAGACACAAGGAAACACTTTTTCTTAGAACGAAGACGAGGAAACACTTTTTCTTAGAATGGACGAGGAAACACTTTTTCTCACAGAGATTGGTGAGTGTGGATTTATCTCCCTCAGAGGGCAGTGGAGGTCGGTTCTCTGGATGCTTTCAAGAGAGAGCTAGATAGGGCTCTTAAAAATAGCGGAGTCAGGGGATATGGGGAGAAGGCAGGAACGGGGTATTGATTGGGGATGATCAGCCTTGATCACATTGAATGGCAGTGCTGGCACGAAGGGCTGAATGGCCTACTACTGCACCTATTGTCTATTGTCTATTGTATAATTTAGAATTAGTACTTCATATTGTCATTGTACACTATGTTCACTTCACATTTTCGGCATCATGTTCACTTCCCCAGTCTCGCACCATCTGTCAACACTTTTTGCCATTTCCTTCACAAATATATCAAATATCACAGAGTGGGTATAGAAGTTGGGAGGTCATGTTGCAGTTGTTTAAGACATTGGTGAGACTGCATTTAGAGTATTGTGTTCAGTTCTGGGCACCATGTTATAGGAAAGACGTTGTCAAGCTGGTTGGGGTACAGAGAATATTTACGAGGATATTGCCAGATCTAGACATCCTGAGCTATAGGGAGAGGTTGAGTATACTGGGACTTGGAGCGCAGGAGGATGAGGGGTGATCTTATAGAGGTATTTAAAACTATGATAGGAATAGATCGGGTAGATGCACAGTCTCTTGCCAAAGTAAGGGAATCGAGGAACAGAGGATATAGGTTCAAGGTGAAGGGGAAAAGATTTAATAGGAATCTGATGAGTTCCCTTTTCAGACGAAGGGTGGTGGGTGTATGGAATAAGCTGCAGAGGAGGCAGTTGAGGCAGAGACTATCCCAACGATTAAGAAACAGTTAGACTGATACGTGGATAGGACAGATTTGGAGAGGATATGGACCAAACGCAGGCAGGTGGGACTAGTGTAGATGGTACATGTTGGCTGATGTGGGCGAGTTGCGCCAAAGGGCCTGTTTCAACTCTGTGTCACTCTATGACTCTAGGTTTAGGTGCACTACACAATTAAATTTTTACAGCAAATATTTCTGACTTACCATATGAATCACAAAGCCTGCCATTTTGCTTGCTGTTCCTCAGTGTATTACCTCAGGGATTCAGAACTGTCTTAATTCAGAAACTAGGCTCTGCTTCGTGACCTCAAGCTCCCTCACCAAATGCAAAGGGCATCACAGCGGTAGAGCTGCTGCCTCACAACGCCAGAGACCCAGGTTCCATCCTGACCTTGCATGTTGTCTGTGCAGAGTTTGTATGTTCTCCCAGCGACCACATGGGTTTCCTCACCATGCTCCAGTTTCCTCCTACATCCCAAATTTCGAAATGAGAACTTACCAGTTTGAAGTTTGATCTTTATTTTATGAGGGGTTACGGTGAGCGATTACATGAAGAAGGCCCTCCAGTGTGCATGCGCGTCAATCTTCAAAGCAGCGGCGTGAAATCACAGTAACCACAGTCAAAGTGATATAGTAAGATTCAGAAGACTAGAACTACCAGATGATCTTTGCGATTATGAGGGCCGGGAGCAGAGGGCTCATAATCGCTCACCGTAACGCCTCATAAAATAAAGATCAAATTTCAAATTGGCAAGTTCTCATTTAATCTTACTATTTTACTTCGGAGTCTCGTGATTCCGTGAAGATTTCAAAGCTCTGTGATTTCTTGCCGTAGATCCAGTTCCATACAACACACTGCTTCGGTTGACACAGGATAAACAAATAATGTATTGAACATTGTTTGAATTATACAAATTAATGTCTTAATAACAAAAGAAGCAATAACAACCCCTCTCTCCCAGGGGACTTTAAAAAAAGAACCCAAATAGCATGCCCAAATCCTTCCGTCGTGAGGATAGGTTTGTTATAAAACTGTTGAAAGTCCCTTCAGTGGACCATCCAGCGTCCCCGAGGATTTGATCTAAAGGGGCGTCCAGTGCCCTCGCTGCAGATGTTGATACTGCCCTGGTGGAGTGAGATTTAAACACATCAGTGTCTACACCAGCACAATCCAAACCTGTTTCAGCTACCTATGAGATTCAAAGAGGAGGAAGTACTGACACTTTTGAAAAATATAAAAGTGGATAAGTCTCCAGGTCCTGACAGGATATTCCCTAGGACATTGAGGGATGTTAGTGTAGAAATAGCAGGAGCTATGTCAGAAATATTTCAAATGTCATTAGAAACGGGAATAGTGCCGGAGGATTGGCGTACTGCGCATGTTGTTCCATTGTTTAAAAAGGGTTCAAAGAATAAACCTAGCAATTATAGACCTATTAGTTTGACGTCAGTGGTGGGCAAATTAATGGAAAGGATACTTAGAGATAATATATATAAGCATCTGGATAACAGGGTCTGATCAGGAACAGTCAACATGGATTTGGTGCCTGGGAAGGTCATGTTTGACAAAACTTCTTGAATTTTTTGATGCGGGTAACTAGGGAAATTGATGAGGGTAAAGCAGTGGATGTTGTCTATATGGATTTCAGTAAGGCCTTTGACAAGGTTCCCCTGGAAGGTTGGTTAAGAAGGTTCAATCTTTGGGTGTTAATGGCGGAGTAGCAAGATGGATTCACCATGGCTGAATGGGAGATGTCAGAGAGTAATGGTGGATGGCTGTTTGTCAGGTTGGAAGCCGGTGACCAGTGGGGTGCCTCAGGGATCTGTGTTGGGTCCACTGTTGTTTGTCATGTACATCAATGATCTGGATGATGGGGTGGAAAATTTGGATATGTAAGTATGCAGATGATACTAAGATAGGTGGTGTTGTGATAATGAAGTAGATTTTCAAAGTCTACAGAGAGATTTGGGCCATTTGGAAAAGTTGGCTGAATGATGGCAGATGGAGTTTAATGCTGTTAAGTGTGAAGTGCTACATCTTGGCAGGACTAATCAAAATAGGAAGTACATGGTAAATGGTAGGGAATTGAGGAATGCTGTGGAACAGAGGGATCTAGGAATAACTGTGCATAGTTCCCTGAAGGTGGAATCGCATGTAGATAGGGTGGTAAAGAAAGCCTTCCAGCAGAAGTGGTGGAGGCAGGATCGATTTTAACATTTAAGAGTAAAGTGGATAGGTATATGGACGTGAAGGGAATGGAGGGGTATGGTCTGAGTGCAGGTAGATGGGACTAGGGGAAAACAAAAAAAAAAAAATAATGGGGGGTCGGCACGGACTGGAAGTTTGCTATATTTAAGAGTGAGTTGGATGTGGCCCTTGTGGCTAAGGGGATCAGAGGGTATGGAGAGAAGGCAGGTACGGGATACTGAGTTGGATGATCAGCCATGATCATATTGAATGGCGGTGCAGGCTCGAAGGGCTGAATGGCCTACTCCTGCACCTAATTTCTATGTTTCTATGTTTCTATGGAAGGGCCGAGAGGGCCTGTTTCCGTGCTGTAATTGTTATATGGTTATATGGTTATATGGTTATATGGTAATTGCATGGTTGCACCCATTTGCCTCCGAATGGACTGGTTCACAGTGGGCACTCTGAGTGATGCTCAATTTACAGGTGTCTCATATCGTTTGGATGTTTCATTACTGGAGAGCAGCTGGACTTGTCCAGGACATATCCTCTAGAGACCAGTCACCAGTAGGGGGTAGATTGCAATTGTTCTACAATGAATGGTACTACATAACATCATAGGCATCATTCTAGACCTAGCACGACTGAACTCCTATGTCCAGTATTAACACTTTAAAATGGAAACTTCGGTACTGCTAAGCAACTGGTTTCCAAAGGATATTATATGTCAAGTATAGATCTGAAAGATGCATATTATTCAGCACCAATTCATTACAATTACCATAGATATTGATAATTATTTGGATGCGACAGCTGTAGCAGTTACAACTTTGCCAAATGGGGAAACCTCAGCCCTAGCTTGTTTACAAAATTGTTGAAACCATTATTGGGTCTACTCCGGGCTCAGAATCACTTGTGATGGCATACTTGGATGATGTTTTGATCGTAGGCAACACTCAGGAGGCAGCTGAATTTCTGTTTCAGTTGCCAAACATATGTTCGAGAGGTTGATACCAGCCTTACAGAACCTTGGGAACGTTCGCAGCGTAGTTAAAAGTTACCTGCGAGTTTTCACTTACCGCTGGTGGAGCTGCGCTCTCCAGCCTGTCGCTGCATCATGCGCACTGGCGGGCCTTCTTCACGGAATCACACGTGACTCCGAAGTAAAGTTGGCTTCTGTAGGTAGTCTCTAGTGTGTATAATCGTGTAGGTATACGGGTGATCATGGTCAATGCGGACTCTGTGTACCAAAGGGCCTGTTTCACACTGTATCTCTAAAATAAAGTACCAGTCATCATAAATGCATCTTTGAACTCCCTCAAACCAAAGAGAATAATGAAACCATTTATATAGCAACATGTTATGACCCACAATCAGACCTTCCAAACTAAACCCTTTCCAAACAACTCCCTATCTGTATTCCCTCTGTGACACCTCCATGAGTAACAAATACAACATGGACCCAATGTGCTGCCACAGTAGAGATGACTGAGATACAGACTGTGATCACGTTGACCATGGAAGGCCTGGAAAGTAACTGAATTGTGAAGCAGCGTGCCACTTGAGAGAAACATTTCTGAGCACACTGCACACATCTTGTTCCATTGTGCCACAGACATTTAGTTGAGTTTACTTTAGAGATACAGCATGGTATCAGGCCCTTCAGCCCACCGGACCGACTGACCAGTGATCCCCACACAATAACTTCCTACACTCACTAGGGACAATTTACACTTATACCAAGCTAATTTATCTACAAACCTGAATGCCTTTGGAGTGTGGGAGGAAACCAAAGACCTTGGAGAAAACCCACGCAGTCACGGGGAGAACGTACAAACTCCGTACAGACAGCACCCGTAGTCGGGATTGAACCTGGGTTTCTGCCACTGTAAGCATTGTAATGCAGCAACTCTACCGCTGCACCGTTGTGCTGTGCTGCGCTGCTTCTTGGCCTTTTGGCTAAGATCAAATGCAGTGTAGTGCCACAGAAATTTATATTAATGTTTAAAAATATGCATTTCATGCCTCAGTCGTTAATGGACAACTTCCACCTTTAAACCATACATTTTGGGAATTACATCTTGCAGTAAATTCATCAGGAGAGGTCACTGCTGGCCCACTGTGAAGTATATCTATTTCCATTTTTGTCATGCCAAAGCTATTTTAGCACATATCTAATCTCAGAAGGGAGAGACTATTCGCAGAGCGTTCCTGATATGTCACTGAATCTATCATTGTGATTAAAGCAAACACATTGGCTGGATGTTGGTGAAAACCATCCATCAGGCGAATCTTTTGATGCCAGAAACAGGGAAGACTTCTCATGAAGGGTTTCAATTCAATTCAATACTTGTTCAGAGCAAAACACTGATTACTGATGACTGTGCTCTAGCCATCAATTGTACATGTTGTTTCCAATGACAAAGCGGAAAGGAGCTCAAAGTAAGATTGATGTTGGGGATAGGAAAATTAAGAGCTTTCCAATGCTTTCTTATTGGGTTGTGAATCTCTTCAGCAGCACTTCCCTGGTGACTGGAATATTAAGCGGCAAGTCAAAAGGCTGATGCAAAGCTCGCTGGCATTCTGCTGGTCTGGCAACATCTGCAATCCTGGTAATTAGTTTAGTTTAGTTTAGAGAAACAGTGCGGAAACAGGCCCTTTAGCCTACCGAGCTCGCACCGACCAGCACATTAACCCTATCCTACACACACTTGGGACAATTTTCACATTCAGTAAGCCAATTAACCTACATACCTGTAGGTCTTTGGAGTGTGGGAGGAAACCGAAGATCTCGGAGAAAACCCACGCAGGTCACAGGGAGAACGTACAAACCCCATACAGAGAAGCACCCATAGTCGAGATCGAACCTGGTTCTCTGACGCTGCAAGCACTGTAATGGGACTATCCCACTTAGGCGAGTTTTCAGCAGTCTGCCGGCACACACACACACACACACACACACACACACACACACACACACACACACACACACACACACACACACACACACACACACACACACACACACACACACACACACACACATCGCAAAGGCGGGGAACAGGGCAAGCGGGGGGAGCGCTGTCTGAAATTCACACACATACTGCGATGAACAGAAAAGTTGATGCTGTAATTAAGACGGCTAGATAGTGTAGAGTAAGTCCTTTAATGGGGGGGGAGAGAAGGGGGGAGAAGAGGTGGAGACAACTTTTAAGAAGGCAGACAACTTATAATAAGCCAGAGGTACACACCTGTGAAGTTCGGCAGACATTTAACATTACCGGATGCTTATCCTTGGTTCTGAAAATGTGTGCTTACGTTTTTTTTCCCCCAATGAGCCAACCTTCTATCAATCTATCTATCTGTCTATCTAACTATCTATCTATCTATCTATCTATCTATCTATCTATCTATCTATCTATCTATCTATCTATCTATCTATCTATCTATCTATCTATCTATCTATCTATCTATCTATCTATCTATCTATCCATCTATCTATCTATCCATATCTATCTCTATCTCCATCCATGTCTATCTGTCTATCTGTCTATCTGTCTATCTATCTATCTATCTATCTATCTATCTTCTATCCAGAGCGCCCAGGAAAAGACTACAAAAAGTAGTAAACACTGCCCAGTCCATCATCAGCTCTGACCTCCCTACCATTGAGGAGATCTATCGCAGTCGCTGCCTCAAAAAGGCAGGCAGCATCATCAAGGACCCACACCATCCTAGCCACACACTCATCTCCCCACTACCTTCAGGTAGAAGGTACAGGTGCCTGAAGACTGCAACGTCCAGGTTCAGGAATAGTTACTTCCCCACAGCCATCAGGCTATTAAACTCAAATGAAACAAAACTCTGAACATGAATAGATCATTATCTGTTTATTTATTCATGCATGTATATATTTATATAACGGTATGTGGACAAACTGATCTGTTCTGTATTCATGCCTACTATATTCTGTTGTGCAGAAGCAAAGTAGGAATTTCATTGTTCTATCTGGGACACATGACAATAAACTCTCTTACATAGAAACATAGAAATTAGGTGCAGGAGTAGGCCATTCAGCCCTTCGAGCCTGCACCGCCATTCAATATGATCATGGCTGATCATCCAACTCAGTATCCCGTACCTGCCTTCTCTCCATACCCTCTGATCCCCTAAGCCACAAGGGCCACATCCAACTCACTCTTAAATATAGCCAATGAACTGGCCTCAACTACCCTCTGTGGCAGAGAGTTCCAGAGACTCACCACTCTCTGTATGAAAAAAGTCTTTCTCATCTCGGTCTTGAAACTTGAATCATGAATCTTCTATCCACATTTTCTATCTTCTATACTATTACTAAAATTACTAAAATACTATCATTAAAACTCTCATCTTGTCCTCTTCCGGTTTGCGTTGTTTTTTAATTTGCGCAAAAGCGGTTCCCTATATCGCTACGTTTTTCGCCACGTTACTCACCATTCTCCTCTGCTCCAAGCGCACCAAGTTTTCTTCCGATCGATGAAATATTACAAATGTTATTGGTCTGTTATTCGCCAGGACGGCGACGCCCCTTCCGGATAGCCGCAGTCAATCACCGGTGCTGAGAATAAAGTGTGGGCTGGTTGTGTTCGTGGGCAGGGGCTGGCTATGTTCGTGGGCAGGGGCTGTGAGTGCGACAGGTGCTGGGGACGGGAGCTGCTGAATGAGTCCGGAGCCGGGGTCCTGGAGCCAGTGAGACCACACTCCCTCCTTCTACACCCCACCTCCCCAACACCCCCCTCCCCCAGATCGACCCCTCCCCATCCTCCCCTCTCCCACACACCCCTTCCCCACACACTCCCCTACACCCCCATCCCCTACACCCCCACCCAACACACCCCGTCCACCCCACTCACCACCTCCCCCACACACTCCCTTCCCCCACACACTTTCCCTCTCCCCACACCCCTACATGCCCCCCCCCCCCACAAACCCCCCTCCTCCACCCATCCCCCGTGTGACTGGGACCCAACGGGTCCAAATTAGTCTAGTCATTTATAAAAGTCACATTTTCTTTGACTTGTTGATTACTTTTTATACCTGAGGACGGTGCTTTAAGGATCTGCGCACCGCAAATCTCATTAGGTATTCAGTGCTTTGGGGTTTGTTACACGTTACTCCCACAGTAGCAAGACCTTTCCATCTCTTTGGATCATAGTTGTCTCTCCTGTTAAACAAACTGAAGCCACAAATCCCTAGACTACAGAAACATTGAAAAGAAAACAAAAACCACAAGTTGACATATGATAGAAAACATATTATTCATTGTTGGTAATTATTTGCTGTCAAAGGGCCAGGTCCATGAAGACACTGCTGCTAAGGTTTATTACCAGTACTGAGACAAACCAGGGGGAGTGTTGACCAACCAAATCACTGCACATTTTTGTTTAGCTTCCTGGAATATTAATTGGCATCCATTGTACATCGTGGACAGCCCTGGTGTAGTCCAAACAACAAAATGACAAGTTCATTCCCCAAACAAACAATTATAGAAGTCGGAAGGTCGTGTTGCAGTTGTATAAGACATTGGTGAGGCCGCATTGTAGAGTATTGTGTTCAGTTCTGGGCATCATGTTATATGATAGATGTTGTCAAGCTGGAGAAGGTTCATGAGGATGTTGCCAAGATTAGAGAGTCTGAGCTATAGGGAGAGGTTGAGGAGGCTGGGACTCCATTCCTTGGAGTGCAGGAGGATGAGGGGTGATCACATGGAGGTGTATAAAATCAAGAGAGGAATAGATCAGGTAAATGCACAGTCTCTTGCCCAGAGTAAATGAATCGAGGTCCAGAGGACATAGATTGAAACTGAAGGGGAAAAAATTCACTAGGAATCTGAGGGGTAAATTTTTCACACAAAGGGTGGTGGGTGAATGGAACAAGCTGCCAGATTAGATAGTTGAGGCTGGGACTACCCCAACATTTAAATAACAGGTAGACAGGTACATGGATGGGAGAGGTTTGGAGGGATATGGACCAAGCGCAGGCAGGTGGGACTAGTGTAGCTGGGACATGTTGGCCGGTGTGGACAAGTTAGGCAGAAGGGCCCGTCTCCACACTGTATCACTCTGTGACTCTATGACCGGAGTACAAAGGTTTAAAGTGAAAGGGAAAAGATTTAATAGGAATCTATTAATAGGTGTACAATTTTGGTCGCCTAGTTATAGGAAGCATGTCAACAAAATAGAGAGAGTACAGAGGAGATTTACTAGAATGTTGCCAGGGTTCCAGCAACTATGTTACAGAGAAAGGTTGAACAAGTTAGGTCTTTATTCTTTGGAGCGCAGAAGGTTAAGGGGGGACTTGATTGAGGTCTTTAAAATGATGAAAGGGATAGACAGAGTTGACGTGGATATGTTTTTCCCATTGAGGGTAGGGAAGATTCAAACAAGAGGGCATTGAGAATTAAGACAGAGGTTTCGGGGTAACGTGAGGGGGAACTTTTTTACTCAGAGGGTGGTGGCTGTGTGGAATGAGCTTCCAGCAGAAGTGGTGGAGGCAGGATCGATTTTAACATTTAAGAGTAAAGTGGATAGGTATATGGACGTGAAGGGAATGGAGGGGTATGGTCTGAGTGCAGGTAGATGGGACTAGGGGAAAACAAATGGTCGACACGGACTGGAAGGGCCGAGAGGGCCTGTTTCCGTGCTGTAATTGTTATATGGTTATATGTTATATGGTAGTCTGAGAGGTAATGTTTTCGCACAGTTGGGCTGAACGTTTCCACACTATAAGACTGTGACTAATTACAATTTTTGGTTCAATTTCTGGACAGTTCCCATTTCTTATCTTTATCAATATATTGACCCTCACAAGGTAATATTTGTTTAAATAGTGCAGAACAAGTATTTTGTTGAATGGTTTCAGTGTCAAATCTATGACTGTTTATTGCCAGTTTCTTTCTAGATATTTTCATAACGCCTTAGTTTTATGTCAAATATATGCTGAAATGTTTATTTGTCCTTTTTAAAAATTAGCCTCAAACATCTGACAGGCTTCAAACGTATGAAGTAGAACGCAAAATGACAAGTTCATTCCCCGAACACGAATACTGCGGCTTTAGCGTTTTTGCAATATATCTTTAAATTGCGGGATAAATAATGGGAGGTTGGTGACATCTGACGAATGAACTCTTTAGTCCGCACCAATGTGTCACATTTTCAATAAGTCGGGAGAAATGTGGTTCCGCTTCAGGAAGAAAATACCTGATGTAATCTATGAACATACGACATCTTAATCAAGGTATGCTGAAAGGCATGGCGATAAGTTTGAGGAAAGATTGTAATTTCAAATGAACTGTCGATTTTCTCTTTCCTTTACGTCTCTCTGGGAAAAGTGGCATTCCATTAGCCCTCTGCTATTTTGTGCCTATGAATATATTGAATTGTCACCAAGCATTTATTTATTTCATATTAATTGTTGCAGGCTAACTTTGACAGATGTGTCCTGATGATTTCTCCACTGACAGATTGATGTAGGAAAAATGAGCCCGCTGCTTTGTGTGAATCTATTAATATCAGCGTATTAGCCCTTTAATAAAAACCTGATAAGAAAATAGTAAGATTAAATGAGCTTACCAGTTTGAAGTTTGATCTTTATTTTATGAGGAGTTACGGTGAGCGATTACGTGAAGAAGCCCCGCCAGTGCGCATGCGCGTCAATCTTCAAAGCAGCGGCATGAAATCACAGTTATTACAGTCGAAGTGATATAGTAAGACTCAGAAGACTAGAACTATCAGATGATCTTTGCGATTATGAGGGCCGGGAGCGGAGGGCACGTAATCGCTCACCGTAACTCCTCATAAAATAAAGATCAAACTTCAAACTGGTAAGTTCTCATTTAATCTTACTATTTTACTTCGGAGTCACGTGAGTGATTCTGTGAAGATGTCTGTGATTTCATGCCGTAGATCCAGTTCCATACAACACACTGCTTCGGTTGACACGGATGAACAAATAATGTATTGAACATTGTTTGAGTTATACAAATTAATGTCTTAATAACAAAAGAAGCAATAACAACCCCTGTCTCCTAGGGGAATTTATACCCAAAATAAATGCCCAAATCCTTCCGTCGTGAGGATAGGTTTGTTATAAAACCGTTGAAATTCCCTTCACTGGACCATCCTGCGACCCCAAGGATTTGGGCTAAAGGGGCGTCCAGTGCCCTCGCTGCGGCGTTGATACCATCCTGGTGGAGTGAGATTTAAACACATCAGTGTCTACACCAGCAGAATCCAAACCTGTTTCAGCCACCTCGAAACGGTCTGTACCGACACCTTTCTATGAGGTTTTTTGTGACTGATGAGCATTGTCGTTTTGGAGCCTCTAAGACTCTTTGTGACATCAATGTTGATGTAGGTGCGTAACTACACATAGTCGCCGGTCCATGGGGTATGCTCTACAGCTCATTATTGTCCTGGATGTCCCTGGCCTGCTTTGTGTAATTAGATCATATACATAAAACGTAATATTATTTACAGAAAATGCATGCTGTCCAGTCGTAACTTTTGCAATGTCTGGACCCCGTTGCGCTGAAACGAGCGGCATTAGCATGACCACTTCAAGTGTTAGTTTTTGGAAAACAGATGTAATCGGAGCCCATTGACGAAGCAGTGTGAGAACTATGCTCACACCCCAGATTCAGGTATATCTAGGTCTAGGAGGGTTCTTGTTAAATACCTCTCATGAATCAGGACACCAATGGATGAGATCCGACAGAATGTTGTCCTGACCCCTGCCATAAAAAGGAGGACAATGCACTCATAGCACTATTAATGGCATTATAACTCAATTGCTCGTCAAAGCGTAATGTAACAAGGAACTCCAATGTATCAGGTATGCCTGCAGTGTGATAAGATATACTTGACTGTAAGCAGAGCATCTCCCATTTTTGAAATATGAGAAACGTATTGTTTTTTAGTACTATCCCTCCAGGCTGTAGTTATCATATCCACGGTCTGCCTCGATAGTCTGAGCCCCTGGAACAGTCTCGTCAGAATCTGCAAATCAACAGATGAATACGATCATGGAAAGCGTGACTTTTTCCTGTCACAGGGTGAACCAACAAACTGCTGCATTTGGGGATAACCATGAATGGCTGTGTCATCAGTCTCAGAACCAATGGGAACCATGGTTGTGTGGCCCAGTCGCCTGAGGTGGAGCGCTACTCAATTTTGGTGAGACATTGACTGATAAGGCAGAATGGGTGAAAGCGTAAGAGAGCATACCTCCCCAATGTAGCGGGAATGCATCCACCACTACTGCCCCTGGATCCGGTCCCTATGAGGTGTATTTAGGTAAGCGGTGATTTAGCCTGGTTGCAACAGATCTATGTCTGGTAATCCATACTGGGTGACAATCTTTTAAAAGACTTTTGGATTCAACATCCATTCTGTGTTGTCTTTAAATTTACGTGGCCTGGTGTCTGCCACCATGTTATCTCTACCTATTAGGTAGATTGCTGAGATTCAGATGTTCCTAGTAATACAGCAGTGCCGGATTATCACATGATAATGAATAAATTCCACCCGTGTGATTAATATACGCAATTGCTGTGGTATTATCAATCTGGAATTGAACATGTATTCATGCATTTGTTGGACAGTATGCTTTTTTGGGCCATAGAATGCCCTCAACAATTCTAAATATTTTATCCCATGCATCTGTAGGATTAATGCCTCTTGCATACTCCATCTGCTGCTGCAGCTGGAATTTGTTCTCAGTGCCTCCCTGTCCTGAAACACTCGCATCAGTTTGTAAAGCATCTGAAGGTTGTTTGCTCAGAATGTTACTAGAGCAATGTGAGATATTTGTTATCCACCTTTGCAACTCGGTGATAGCTTGGGCTGTCAACTGCATCAGTCAATCGAAATGACCTGCATGTTTTTGCGACTGTTCATTAGCTCGTTGTATATTCTAAAAGTGTAGAGGCCCAAATTGCACTCCAGGAAAGGCTGCTATTAATTTGCCAATAACTTTAGCCACTCGTTGGATGGAGGGTTGCTGTTCTTCTACCAGACTGCTGCAGGCCTATTTCTAAACTTTTGACCATAGGCAGAGTCACTGATATGTTGGTTGAATCCATGATGAACCCCAATAGTCAATGATTCGTACATGACACCAATTTAGGTTTTGTTGGATGAATGAGGAATCCCAACATCTCGAACATATGTTTGGTAACTGAAACAGAAATTCAGCTGCCTCCTAAGTGTTTCCTACGATCAGAATATCATCCAAGTATGCCATCACAAGTGATTCTGAGCCTGAGTAGCCCCCAAACTGGTTTCCACAATTTTGTAAACAAGCTAGGGTTGAGGTTTATCCATTTTGGCAAAGTTTTACCTGCCACCACTGTCGCATCCAACTAATTTTCAAAATCTGCGGTAACTGCAATGAATTGCCACTGAATAATATGCATCTTTCAGATCTATACTTGCCATATAACATCCTTTGGAAACAAGTTGCTCAGGAGACTGAAAGTTTTCATTTAAAAGTGTTTATACTGGACATAGGAGTTCAGTTGGGCTAGGTTTTAGAATGGCTCGACATCCAACATCCTTCTTTTGCTTGGGGAATTCAAATTCACTCAATTAGAAACCCCTAATACTGTCCAGTATAAATGCCTCTGATGTTATGTAGCACCATTCATTGTAAAACAATTGCAATCTACCCCCTACTGGTGACTGGTCTCTAGAGGATATGTCCTGGACAAGTCCAGCTGCTCATACCGCCATGGTTGTTGCATTATTTTGCCTCTGCTAGGGATGTGCACTGGTTCATGCCAATGGCGTAGTAATGGGAGCTTGCCCCGCACCAGCGTTTATGACCCTATGCTTGTAATAAGTCGATAAATGGAGAACAAATCTTTTGGAAATGGTCTGATTTGCCTGCTAGGATGAATCTCATATCTTTGAAGTGTAATATTTCTGACATATTTGAAATCCACATTTTTACCGTTGGTGTAGGAGCGTTTTTCCAGAGTTTAAGTATGAGGTTTTTTGCCATTATTAAACCATAATTAAGAAAACACTTTTGGAATGAAGTCAGCTCAAAACCAACTTCCATTGTTCCAAAAATAATCAATTCTGCGTTCGTTTTCAATTTTACTTTGGAGTCACTTGAGTGATTACGTGAAGAAGCCCCACCAGGCACATGCGTGTCATTACGTCGACGCATGGCACACCGACAGGGTGGAGAGCCAGCTAGAGTTGCTGATATATATTGTTAAATTTTTAAAAACTCTGTAAGTCTGGCTCGCAGGGTCAGCTAGAGTTGGAAAAATATATTTTTAAACTGCGGTAATGGACTGGAACGCGCAGGGGCCGCGGTTACCGCTTTTAGATCGGGTCGGGAGATAAGGGCTGCTCTAAAGCCGACTCCCGCTATTACCGCTATTTAGATCAGGTTTGGAGATAACGGCTGCGCTAAATGCCGGCTCCAATACCCACTACTGTTATATAAGGCACGTAAAATGAAATGAAATAAAATAGAATTAAATTTAATAAAATGAAATGAAATATTAACTTTATTAACTGCCTCCATCAATTTCCAGTGCTTCAAGGCTCTTAGAAATACCATACTAAATGAGTCTGATGATATGGAAGATTCCCTCCTTTTAACTTAAAGGTATGGGGATGGCTCAACCAATGGGGGGAAAAACCTCCAAATTTAAAGAGCCATGGGGGGGGAAAAAAAATTAATTGGGGTCAAATGCCCTAGGATTCCCACACAGCCTCTCGCAGAGGTCCATATAGCAAAGAAGAAAACATTGTTATACATAGCAGTGGGAATCATCCTCCCTAGCACCTTGTTTAGGGCTGAATGAGACTTCCCTAGAGCATAACTCGGGCGAAGCAGGGCAGGAGGAATCTGACCCTGTAGCTGGTGTCACTGCTTATGTGCACACACCAACGCACACGAGCCATGCTCCAGGTGTCCCGGACGTAGCGTTAAACTTCGTTAAACCCGGTAGGGACTGGTGAGGCTATCGAGAAAACTCTAGCCACCAAATGTAAATTGTAAACCAGTTCCAGAATATGTTTATGGAGGCTGCGTAAAGTTATAAAACACCTGTAAACTGTGCTTCACTCAAAATGTTCATCGTGAACTCGGCAAAGGCACAAATGAGTGCAACGATGCGGGGACAAAAAGTGAGATTTCAACGCATCCCCAAGTTGTTGCTATTCAGCAAGATATGCTGGCCTGTTCTGCAATGCCTACATTGAACCCGAAGTTGCAGCTCTATGTAGGTCCACCAACAGCCAAGCCAGATTATTTATTTGGGGTGGGCCTCCTCCAACAAGCCAAGGACCTGGAGGAACATGCCAAAACAATCCGTCTCAGCAAGACATATGTTCCTTCTGCCAGGATGCCGTCTTGCAGGTTGTTTCAGCGCAAAAGGTGACGGATCCAGGGGCAGGGCCAAGCAGAGTGGGGCCAGTGGGACAAAGGTATTACTCACCTGTGTATCCCAGCTACAACCCCAATATGGGCAGAAGTAGTAAAGGCTGACTGTAGAGGTACAGGTGATTCATTTTGTCCAGGATAGGTTCTGGGACCGGTTGGGGGTAGGTTGCAATTGGGTATGATGAAGGGTTCTGCATAACATCTCATCAGTTTATACCACACACTTTCTCAAGCTCGAATACAGTTTATGTCAACAATTGATCCGCCTGTACACAATATGCCTAATAGAGTATCGAGGGTTTCTGCACAAACTCAGCCGGTAAATTACGAGTTGTCCCAAAAAAGGGGAATTGAGAGAATGATAAACCATCCTGAACAATTGTGTCCAATATTTTCCCCAGACAGAGAAAGATGGGGGATCGAGAGGAATTCTGGACCTAAATCAGTTAAGCTAAATATGTTCACTATATGCATTTTTAAATAGACACCTTCAATACTGCCAAGCGGCTGTTATCACAAGGCTGTTATATAGCAACTATAGGTCTGAAAGATGCATATTATTCAGTACCAATTCAACATCAGTATCGGAGATACTTCAAATTTAGTTGGATGGGACATCTGCGGCAATTTAAAGCATTACCAATGAGTTAACCTCAGGTCTAAGCTAGTCAAGAAATTGTGCAAATCAGTGGTAGCGCTACATTGGGCCCAGAATTGGTAAAGGCTTATCTAGATGATATTTTAATCATAAGCAACACTCAAGAGACAGCTGAGGAATCGGTTTCATCAACCAAATACATATTAGAAAGGTTAGAGTTCCTGGTCCATCCAACTAAATCCAAGTTAGAGCCATCCTAAAAAATTGTTTATTTGGGATATGTCAGTGACTTTGCTTACAGCCACGGCTGTGGAGATCAGAGAGGTCTGTACCGGTCTTACTGGAAAACAGTATCCCTCCATCTGGGAAGTAGCTACTGTTGTTAGTAAATTGGTGGCTGTTTTCCCTGTAGTGCAGTTGGAGTGCAAGCTAGAGGTTATGGAAAGTGCTGGGAGAGAGTCTGTTCGCAGGAAGCGTGGGGCGCGCAGTGATGCGGTTCCATCTCAGCGTTCGAGTCGGGAGCTAAGTGCGGTAATGCCGGCTCTGATACCAATGCCTGTTGCCCCGGTGATTGAACAGCCTCCAGCTGCTCCAGTGTCGCAGGGCACTGAGGCCACGGCAACACATTAAAAAAAGAAATAATAATAATAAATAAATAAATAAATACAATTAACACAAAAAAAACCAAAAAAAAAACGAAAGTCTGTCAGACCAGTTTTATCTGACGGGTCTGAGGACGAAGAAGACTCTCCTCCAGACCGGAAAAGAATGTAGGGGAGACTGAAACAAATGGAGAAAATGCTCTTTAATCTTTAATCAGTCAAGGGTCCAAAGACCCAAAGATTTCCCAGGCAGCCTCCGAAGGAGTTCCATCCACTGAGTATGGTGCCTATCAAGAATGGGAATCTGATTCTCCAGTGCCTTGTTTAGGTCTGGATGAGGTCTCCCTAGAGCAAGACTAAAATGCTCCAAACTTTAATCAGTCAAGGGTCCAAAGACCCAGAGATTTCCCAGGCAGCCTCCGAAGGAGTTCCATTCACTGAGTATGGTGCCTATCAAGAATAGGAATATCACTCTCCAGTGCCTTGTTTGGGTCTGGTAGTGGTCTCCCTACAGCAACTCAGGAGTACCAGGGCAGGAGGGGACTGACCCTGAAGCTGGTGTCCCTACTTATGTGTATACACCAGAGCACAAGAGCCACGCTCCGGGTGTTCCCGATGTAGCAATAAGTTTTGCTATACCGGAATGGACTGGTGAAGCTATGGAAGAGAACCTGGCGGCCAACATTAATTGGTTTCTCACCAGCTCCAAGAAACTGTTATGACTGAAACAGCTGAAATATATAAAACACCCGTCAATTGTGCCTTGCTCAGGGTGCGAACAGTAAAAGTCTCAGAGGCTCTTAGACAGCCATGCTCATCAGTCACAAAAAAAACAACAAAAACTTCATAAAACGTGTCATTATAAACTATTTCTAGATGGTAAAACAGGTTTGGAATTCTGCTGGAGTAGACACTCATGTATTTAAATCTTACTCCACCAGGGCGGCACCAACATCAGCAAGGCCGCAAGATGGTCTAAGGAATCAACTTTCTAAAATTATGTGAAACCTGTCCTGACAGTGCCAGGCTTTGGCCATGCTGTTTTGATTTCCGTTTGATTTGATTTGCTTCGTCTTTATAAGTTTCATTTGTGATTTCCCCTGGGATAGAGGGGTTATTACTGTATTGTTATTTAAAAAAATGATTATTGGATAATTCAAAGCAATGTTCAATACATTATTTATTCACTACTTTGTCAACTGAAGCAGTGTGTCATATGGAGTGCATCTATGGCATGAAATCACAGAGCTTTGAAATCTTCACGTGACTGCGAAGTAAAAGAGTAAGATTAAACGAGAACTTACCAGTTTGAAGTTTGATCCTTATTTAATGAGGAGTTACGATGAGGGATTACGTGCCTTCCGCTCCCGGCCCCCATAATCGAAAGGATCATCTGGTCGTTCTAGTCTTCTCAAAGCCTTACCATGTTACTTCAGCTATCGGTTTCTGTGTTTTCACGCCGCTGCTTTGAAGTATGACGCGCATGCGCCTGGCGGGCCTTCTTCATGTAATCCCTCATCGTAGCTCCTCATAAAATAAGGATCAAACTTCAAACTGGTAAATTCTCATTTAATCTTACTATTTAATTTAAATAATTTTGCAAAAATTTCAAACTTTTAATTCAAAACCTTTTGCATTTTAATGCAAAAATCAAAGGAATGTGCTGAAGTTGCATCTTGAGATAGACATTTATCACAAATGGGGGATACCTTTGGGAAGATTTTACTTATTTTAGTTTGCGAATACTATAATCTGTGTAGGATTTTAAAGTGGATTAGAATATGTCTTACATTAATCGAGCATTTATGCACATATAGCAAGTGTTTATCCCAACTCTCTTTCGAGATTTTTATATCTAGTTCTTGTTCCCAATCTCTTCTAATTCTATCGGATGATAGTATTTCTATATTCAGGATGATAGTATACAAGTATGATATTAAATTAGTTGAGTCCACCTTTCTATTCATAGCTTCGTCTAATAGGTCTGGAGTCAGATTTGGGTATTCTTGGGTATATTTTTTCAAATAATTACGAATTTGAAAATATTTAAAATATTGATTACTGCTCAGATTGTATTTAAGTTGTAGTTGTTGGAATTATGAAAAATTTCCACTTTCATAATGTCTCCATCGATAGTGGATGGTTTAAACGACAGATTATTAACTATGGGACACAGTGGGCATTCTGAGTGATGCACAATTTACAGGTGTCTCATATCGTTTGGATGTTTCATCCTTTATTAATTCTTGGAACTGGTGAGAGGGCATGTTATTAATGTTTCTGGCCAGATTTTTTGCCTCACCAGTTCCTGCCGGTACGGCAAATTTACATGCCACGTCTGGCACACCTGGAGCTAAGCTCTTGTGCTTTGGGGTATGATCCTCTGCTATACCACCAACTTCAGGGTCAGTATCAACTGTGCTGGCTCTCCCTGCTCATGCATAAGGGAGGTATCATGCAGCCCTTGACACGGCACTGCTCCATTTCCTTACCATTTCCAGCCGGTATGGCGAATTTACTTGCCACATCCGGCACACTCGTGTGCTTTGGTGTATGCTGCTTCACTATATCACCAACATCAGGGTCAGAAACATACTCCCTGGCTCTCCCTGCTCATGCATAAGGGACGTATCATTCAGCCCTTGACTTGACGCTGTTGGTATGGGTCCCCATGCAGACTCATGGGCATATGGTCCTTCCTGCAGGCATAGCTGTTCTCTATACAGACCTGTCTCTATACGGACATAGCTGTTCTCTATACAGAGGTTGCTGCTGAGAGCTGCTGGGGAACCCCGGGAGTATAAAACCCTGGCTGGAACACCTCATGGTTGTGTATTCTCTAGGAGGTGTTCCATTTGATTCTGACATCCCCAAACCTTTTTGTTGGTATGAGGGGACTCTTCTTGGCCTGACTCATCATAGTCGACAGGCCTTGATTTCCTCTTGGTATTCCTCCCTACTGGAGTGGCCACAGTGCTTCTGAGGCACCTGAGTTGCTGCCGCTGGCTGTACTGCCGGCGTCTCTGGAGCTGGTGTAAGCGCCCGCCCGCTGGCCGGTCCCGTGGGCAGTCTTTTTACTGCCCATAAGGCACACCTCGCCTTACTTTTAGTTTTTTCCCATATTTGGAATTGTTCCTGCTGGCTCCTGTAACCAGCCTTATGGAACAAAGCAAAATCGCAGTAAAGTTTAAAACTTATCTGCGAGTTTTACTTACCTCTGGTGGAGCTGTGCTCTCCAGCCCGTCGTTGCGCCATGCGTCTGACGTAATGACACGCATGCACACTGGCGGGGCTTCTTCACGGAATCACTCATGTGACTCCGAAGTAAAATTAAAATGTTGTGGTCAATACTGATAATACAATACAAAATATGCACTGGCCAAAAAAAGATACACACTTGGGGGATAGTTGCCTTCATATTTATCCCAAGGGGAAACAAATTGGCTTTTGCACCACTCCGTTGAGATTATTTGTGTACTTTTGTTTTAGTTTTAGAAATACAGCATGGAAACAGGCCCTTTGGCCCACCGATTCCACACTGACCAGCGATCCCCACACACTAAAACTATCCTACACACACTCGGGACAATTTACAATTATACCCAAGCCATTTAACCTACAAACCTGTACATCTTTGGAGTGTGGGAGGAAACCGAAGATCTTGGAGAAAACCCATGGGGTCACGCGGAGAACGTACAAACTCCGTACAGATAGTACGTGTAGTCAGGATCAAACCAAGGTCACTGGCGCTGCAAGCACTGTAAGGCAACAACTCTACCGCTGAACCGCCTTGTTCTACCAGTACTTGTTCTAACCTGAAATATTCATGTTGATTAGAAATTTTGTTCCTCCTTCTATTTGGTCTGTTAAAAGCACTGGCGTGGTGGGTGAATGAAGCATGTTAGATGCTGATATACCCCTCCGATAGCCTAGATCAGAGCCAGTAACATTAATTTTCCTTTGCATGCTCTATGTGGCACAGCTTAAACAATTATAGCCTTTGCCTAAACAAGGGTTGAAAACATATTCTTTAGGTTTGGGTTTTATGCATTAAATAATCCCTTTATGAGCCACTAGTGCCACAGCCATCATACAGCTTAATACATGCTCGGCGTTGTGAGGTCGAGAGAAGGCAAAGTATCAAGAGAGCAAGACCCTGATCAGCCATGATCTCACTGCAAGATGGAGAAAGACCAACACTCCACATGGTCAACATAAAACAACAATGGTGTACCATGAATGTTTTAGTTTTTTTAGTTTTAGAGATACAGCGTTGAAACAGGCTCCATCAGCCAACCAAGTCCACACAGACCAGCGATCACCCATACACTAGTTATGTTCTACACACTGGGGACAATTTACAGAAGCCAATTAACCTACAAAAGTGCCTGTCTTTGCAATGTAGGAGGAAACAGGAGCACCGGAACAAATCCCACTCAGTCACGGGGAGAACTTACAATCTCATACAGAATATATAGATATACATGCAGAATGTCGTCAGGATCAAACCTGGTCTCTGGTGCTGTAAGGCAGCAACTCTACCCCTGTCATTTCTCAGAAAGAAAGAAGACAGAGGGCACTTGTGCGTAATGGGTTTGAAAAAGAACAAGAATTGTACAGCTGCGACCTTCATGGGAGGACACTAATGCATTTGAATAATAAAATAGTAAATGTAAGCTCACACATGGAAGCATTTTTTCCACAATATTTTGCTACCATCTTGATCAGCCTTATGATCTGAAAAATGAAAGGTGTGTTGGGTAGCAAAGCGATCAGATATCAATAGAAACATAGATAAGCCTTTATGACATACCTGTCACGGTGCCTGGTAATCCCTCCTCTGAAACCGGGGGCAGCATAGACTGTTGCCTTGTGTCCAATTATGGTCACGTATTTTCACCTGTATGTCTTTATTGTTAGTGTTACCTATGGAATTCCCTCTTTAAGGACTGCTGTTTTTGTGTTTATCTTGGCTTAGCCTTGGATTTTCCCTGTGTTAAGGCCTTTACTCTTGTTTATCAGGATGCTAGTAAAAGCCCTCTTGTGTTTCACTGACTCTCTGCGCTAGGGTCTCCACATCTCTTGATATTGTTGGTATGGTATAAAACATAGATGCAGCAGAGATTAACCCACCTCTGGTCTGCTCTGACCTACCAAGGAGCCATGATGGGTAGGTGTGGACAGCTGCTTCTTGCCCTTCTCTACAACCTGATGTCTTTGATTGAAGCTTTCCAGCAGAGCCAGCTTCTGGTGAATTCAACACCAGTCACTGCTTCCGTCACCACACTCGACTCGACTGTTTCTGTGCCCCAGCCCAGTATACAATCCCATCTATCTTCACGAGAGAGTTACAACAGTTACCTGGGTAAGAGCTGAAGGTTCTTCACCCTGTGCTCTCTCACATTGGAGCTTTGGTCATCCATGCTCCCCACTGAACGTTCCAAAGCTGCCTCTATTGTGTCTATAAAGCACTAACATGGGCCATAGCAGATTGGGCAGAAAGGATGAGAAGGTTAAAATAAAAATGCTGTCTTTATTGTGGGCAATCTGGCCATTTTAAATGATCTTGCCTTGATCTTCAGAGAAATATCAGGAGAGGACTGGCATCCTGGACAACTTTTCCTAACTCAATTCAACCTGTACTCGCGCTGTTTCTCCAAAGTGAACTAAATTATTAGTCACTGTAGTCCCATTAAGAGCTCAGACCAAACCTGCCTTTGTCTGGTTCTGCTGGTCCCCAGAAGCAGGATGTGCCTTTCAAGAGCTCAAAACATTTCCCCTCATCTCCTATCCTCATTCTCCCTGATCCCACACTGTGTGTCATTGTTGAGGTGGATGCCTCTGATGTAGGAATGCAAGCTGTCCATTCAATATCTTCTCCCGAGGACCATAAACTTTATCCTTGTGCCTTTTTCTCTCATCGCTTTAAGTCAGCTGAGAGGAATTATGATATCGGCAATCAAACTCCTGCGATGATATAAGCTAGGAGCGGCACGGTGGCACAGTGGTAGAGTTGCTGCCTGACAGTGCTTGCAGCACCAGAGATCCGGGTTCAATCCTGACTATGGGTGCTGACTGTACGGAGTTTGTATGTTCTCCCTGTGACCAGTATCTTCGATTACCTCCCATACTCCGATGAGGTACAGGATTGTAGGTTCTTTGGGTTGGGTTTTTATACTTGGTATAAGTGTAAATAGTCCCCAGTGTGTAGGGTAGTGTCAGTGTGCGGGGATCGGTGCAGACTCGGTGGGCTAAAGGACCTGTTTCCTAGCTGTATCTCTGAACAAAAAGAGTGCAGGCAGTGGCTGGGGGGAGCTGGGCACCCCTTTGTCTTCTGGACAGATCACATGAATCTGTAGCACATCCAGGCAGTAAAATACCTAAATTCTCATCAGGCAGGGTGGGCCCTTTATTTAAATAGTTTTAATACTGTCTTATATTGAAGGTAGACAAAAATGCTGGAGAAACACAGCGGGTGTGGCAGCATCTATGGAGCGAAGGAAATAGGCAATGTTTCGGGCCGAAACCCCTTCTTCAGACTGATACAGGGTGTGGGGTGGGGGGGGGGGGGGGGGGGAAGAAGAAAGGAAGAGGAGGAGCCAGAGGACTGAGGGAGAGCTGGGGAGGAGACAGCAAGGGCTACGGAAACAGCTCCTTTGGCCCTACTTGCAAATGCCTATCAATTTGATGGCTGACGCCATATACGCTTTGGTGACTCATTGATTCTCATCGTTTTCACGGCCGTCTGATGGACGGGGAGGTGTATGGTTCTGAGGAGTGCTTGTGGGTCCCTGCTTGAGACCAGGAACCCACTGGGGGCTTGTCGGAAACGGCCTGAAGTCTCAACGATCAGTTGGATGGGGAACCCATCCAAAGACTCATTGTAATCTCCACCCGAAGGCTCACAGTCGGCGGGACCTCTCCTGAAGGTGGTCAACAGGACCGGGAACCCGCTCGACGGTCGGTGGGATCAGGAAACCACCCAAAAGCTCCGCAGATGACATATCCAGGAGGATGAGGAGCCAGGAGATGAGGAGCCAGGACCAGTTGGAGGGTGAATCGTGGTAGTGCATCCAGCGCCTTCAGGTAGGCTGCAGGAGGCACCCCCGGGGCACAAAGATGGCTGGGCAAGGAGAGCAGAGGGACGTCGGTTCACGGGAACTGCTCCAATACATCGAGCACACGGGCCGACCAGACTCGGAACTTTGAATAATGGCACCAAAAATGTCAGCTTCTGCATGGATAATAGACGCAAAAAGAATTTCACTGTGAAGTTGCATATGTGGCAAAGAAATTGACCCTAATCTTATCGGAGACATTCACCAGCACGACCCAGAAAAACTGGGTGCAATGTTGGGTGCTGTTCCAAGAGAGGAGGGGGGTCCTGTCACATTGCCTGTTAATCCCTCTGCTGACCACTGAGGGCAGCATAAACTGTGTTGCCTTGTGCTCAATTATGTCTAAATATTTTCACCTTTATGTCATTACATTTGTGTTCCCTATTGAGTTCCCCATTTATGTGCTGATGTATGTCTCAGTCTTTGCTCAGTCTTGGATATTTCCACAATCTTGTACTCTTGTTTATCAAGATTCTCGTAAAAGCCCTTGTGTTTAACTTGCTCCTTCCTCCTGTGCCCTCGCTGTGCTTGGGCCTGCAGATCTCTTGGTATCATTGCAGTACCTGCCTGTGTGTTACTGTTGGATGGGTGAAGAGACTACTTGTGCAGAGAATGGAGCAGGTAGAGAAGGACTGATTTTAGCATTATGTTTGGCACAGGTATTGTGGGCTGTAGGGGCTGTTCCTGTGCTTGGCCCGTGAACCAAGTCACGTGAACCAAGCCATTTACACTAATTCCCATCTATTACCCCAAATGTACTTACTAGGGGAAATTTACATTGCCTATTTCACACATCTTTAGGATGTGGGAGGAAACCAGAGAACCCTGGAGAAAACCCATTCTGTCACACGGAGAACATGTAAACTCCACACAAATAGCACCAGGGGTTATGATTGAACAGAGATGCAGCAACTCGACTAGTTGTGCCATTGTGCTACACAGTGGTACAAGATAACTAGATCCATAGGTTAAATATACAGTACAGTAACAGTACAACACAAAATATATTAAGTTGGTGACAATGAAAAATGTAACCAATTCCATTTCTATGATGTTCTTCTCTGTTCAGCCTGAGTTTATAATGAGGAAGGCTAACTTTTGTGCTGTTTAAAACTCTGGGAATTCCACTATAATTGCTGCATTCCAAATAAATCAGTGCTTTTATTATATGAATTTTTCTTCACCCTGTGTGGTCAGTGTAATCCACTTTCTATTTCACTACAAATAGCATGCTCTATGCTGCCTCAAAAATAACCAGGCAGATTGGTCAAGGCACAAACTCACATTTCTTATAATTTACAGCACAATGTCACCGCCTTCCTTAAACATGGCATATGCTTCTTTCTTTTTCCTGAACACGTTTAACACCTCCTTGATCATCCACGGTTCCATTGCCTTACCATTACCATTCCATTACCTTATCCCTTCTCCTTACTGGAACTCGCTCATCCTGCATTTTGATCAGCTGGCCTTTAAACAAGTCTCACATGTCATCTGTGGATGTACCCAATAACAATTGCTCCCAACCTACCCTCCATAGCTCCTTCCTAATGACATTATAACCTGCCGTGTCCCAATTAGGTACCTCCTCACAGCATCCAGACCCGTCCCTATTTAAAATAATCCTAAAATTTATGATCACTATCCTCAAATTATCTCCACTATATTGAGCTCAACCCATAATGCCCCCATAGACCTGCCCACCACTATGTCCTGCAGTGACATTCTCCCTGATTAGCAAAGCAACTCATCCACATAGCAAACACCCCCTCCACCCCACTCGCCCCGCCCCACCATCTCACCTGAAACATCGAAACCGAGGCATGTTGAGATACCAGTCATGCCCCTCTTGCAAATAAGTTTCCATATTGGCCTACAAATTTATCTAAATCAATGTTCCTTCTGCTGTTGAGGTTGCTACCTTATTTAATTTAAATATTTAAATTTACAAAGGCATGAATAAACACTCATGAGACTGATTGTTCAATTGGATGATTCGTTAAGAAGGAGCTATGATAGTTACAAAGTATTGGTTCATCTCAATTAAAATTGTTTTTTTACTCAAATCGGGATTGTTTATAACTGTCAAAAATAGAACAATGAAATAGAGAAAGTTGAAATACTTCATCTTTCCCTCATCAAGCTCCTTAAAATCCAACTATGTTGTAATTTTCATTCTTATCGTGATAACTAACATAAAAATCCTACTCACAACATACCCATTTGTCATTCCAAACTCCCAAACTATTCCTTTTGCAATCCATTCCAGATCCTTAATTAATTTCATTTCCAAACCCCTTGTATTTCCTGTCCTATTCCTTTTTGTTTCAATCCCATCTCTGTCACATAATCAACCCTTCCATCAATGCCAACCCATTCTCATTATTATTCCAGATCTCATGGACTTTACCACCACTTCAATCCCAAACTACATCTTTTAAATCCTCCTCTCTCCCTCATTTCCTTCTAATCCCTATTATCTCCATATTTTCAGTTCACTATCTTGTCCCAATCTTTATATCTTCTCAATTCTTGTCTCCAATTTCCCAGTCTCTTCATGTACCTATCTCTATCCTCATCCTCTTCCTTGTTATTCTAATACAGTTTATTCCATAACACCTGCAGCTTCAGAATAGAATGCCTTTTATTGTCGTTCAAACAGACAAGGTTTGAACGAAATTTCATTCCTGCAGTCATGACATTTAAAAAAAAACCAAGACACACATTTAACACAATTTACACAAGCATCCATCACAGTGAATCTCCAACACCTCCTCACTGTGATGGAAGTCAAAAGTCTTATCTCTTCCCTTTGTTCTTCTCCCGTGGTCCAGCAGTCCAACTGCAGTGTCGAGGCGACTGGGGCTCACGATGTTAAAGCCCCCAGCTGGCAATGGTAGGTCCCACAGCCGTTTAAGCCGCGCGGGGCGATGTTAGGCCCCTCTCCGAGTCGTTTAAACCCCGCGATTCCGGCAGGAGAAGTTGCCGCTGCGGGACCTGCGAGATCCCGATGATCCTGTCCACTGGGCCTGCGGACGGAGCCTGCGAAGTCGGGTTGCAGCTGCGCGCCACCACAGCTCTCCCCGCTCTGAAGATGGCCAACTCCGCGATGGCGAGTCTGCAGGCTCCACAACTGGAGCCCTCAGGTTGGAGGCTGCTGGTAGCTGCACGATGTTAGGCCCAATGACACCAGAGACCCAACAGGGGAAAAGTCGGGTCCCCATACAGGGAAAAGGTTTCCCCCCCCCCCCAATATTAGAACCAAAAACATGCATCTAACAAGACAAAAATTAAAAAGAGACAGACGGACTGCAGTCGAGCCGCTGACGTTAGGTGCCGCCACACTCCAGCATAGTTGCAAGTCCGATCATATTAATATTATTCCAATTTCCAGATCACTGCCATCTTAATCATCAATGCATTCAAATTTTTATCTCTTCCTGTGATCAAATTATCTTCCCATTTCCATTCAGCTATATCCCCATCTTCTTATTAAAGAATAAAGAATCTAAGAATAAAGGGGAGGCCATTTAAAACTGAGATGAGAAAACACTTTTTCACCCAGAGAGTTGTGAATTTGTGGAATTCTCTGCCACAGAAGGCAGTAGAGGCCGAATCACTGGATGGATTTAAAAGATACAGCTCCAGGGGCTAGTGGAATCAAGGGATATGGGGAGAAGGCAGGCATGGGTTACTGATAGTGGATGATCAGCCATGATCACAATGAATGGGGTGGGAGATTGCAACCTTCATGTTGTCCGCCCTGTTTCGGCGAATGCAATCAACCCGGCGTACACAATCAAATAAGATCAAATAGAACAAGTTGTCCACCAACTCTAGGCTGTGCACGCCATACGCAAGAAGAAGAAGAACACAATGAATGGCAGTGCTGGCTCAAAGGGCTAAATAAGTAAGTTAGTAAGTTAGTAAGTAAGTAAGTTTATTGGCCAAGTTTTCACATACAAGGAATTTGCCTTGGTGCTCCACCCACAAGTAACAACATGACATACAGTGACAGTTAAGAATAACTCAGAAAACACTAAACATTAATAATAATAAAACATTAATGATAAAACACCATTGATCAAGCATGTGAGCCAACAAAATGGCATCAAATCAAATAGAAAATAGGAGTAGGCCCTTCGAACCAGCATCGCCATTCAATGTGATCATGGCTAATCATCCCCAATCTGTACCCCATTCCTGCCTTCTCCCCATATCACCTGACTCCGCTATCTTTAAGAGCCCTATCTATCTTTCTCTTGAAAGTATCCAGCGAACCTGCCTCCACCACCCTCTGAGGCAGAGAATTCCACAGACAAGAGAATTCCTCCTCCTGCACCTACTTTCTATGTTTCTATGTTTCTTCGTATTCCCCTTCTCACCTAAGGTGTTTGCCCAAAGAATCCTGAGCTGTTACCCATCCCCATCATCCAGCACTCCCTATCATTTAACATGTCGCATAATTTCCTGTCATTATTCCAATCTTTGATTCGTTCACTTCTTCTGTTTCCATCACTTCCTTGTCATTAGCTCAAAAGCCGCTGTAATTTAAAGTCTTATCTCTATCTTCCTCATATTTAATCATAATTAAACCACTCTTCCTCACCCACAAAATTACAGATCCTACTCTTATTCCTATCCTATGTTCCTATCCCAATCACGACTCTATCTTGTCCTATAATTCATCCTTATCCCTGTTCCATTTTATCCCTTTTCATAATCTTTACTCCAACCATATTATGTCCCAATTTCGCCAACAGTCTGTCTGTCTTTTCTTCTGTTTTTGTTATTTTAAGTACGTGTTAAAGATAAAGTTTTAGTGTTCCTTGGTTTGATTTATATGGGGGCTGGGGGGGCTAGGGGAAACTTTATTTTAATTTCTTACCTCGATGGAATGCAATTTTTTCCAGTATCGTATCTCCGTCCCCACTGCGGCCTAACATCATGGAGTGGCGCGGCAATTCCTGGAGAACGACCTGGTGCTTCAACCGTGGGCGTGGCGCTGACTTACCGTCATGGAGCTTGTGATCCCTTTGCCAGGGATCGACTGTAGAGAGCTCCAACCGTGGGCCTGTGGACTTTAACATCATGGAGGCCGCGGTCCCTGGTTAGAGACCGATTTGGGAGCTCTAAGCCACGGAGAGTTTCAACTGTCCCGATCCGGGAGTTTCAGTCACCCCAACTGTGGGAGCTTTGATCGCCCTGACTGCGGATGGTTCGACAGCCCTGACTGCGGGAGAATAAAGAGGGAGAAGATTGGATTTTATTACCTTCCATCACAGTGAGGAACGTGGGGAGCAACTGTGGTGGATGTTTATGTTAACTTTTATTTTATGTGGATGTGTGTCTTGTTGCTTTTCACTTAGTATGGCTGTATGGTAACTCAAATTTCACTGTACCTTAATTGGTACGTGACAATAAACTGACCTTGAAACCTTAAATTAAACTGTACTGTCCTAGTTAAAGCCATCTACTCAATCCTATCTACATTTCTTATCATTCCCACCATTACCTCAATACCTAATCAGGGCGACACGGTGGTGCAGTGGTAGAGTTGCTGCCTTACAGCATTTTTGGCTCCAGAGAGGTGGGTTCAATCCCGACTACCGGTGCTGTCTGTAGGGAGTTTGTACGTTTTCCCTATGACCATGTGGGTTTTCTCCGAGATTGTCGGTTTCCTCCCACACTCCAAGGATGTACAAGTTTGTATGTTAATTGGCTTGGTTTAAATGAAAATTGTCTCAAGTTGTGTAGGATAGTGTTAATGTGCAAGGATCGCTGGTCGGTGTGGACCCGGTGGACTGAAGGGCCTGTTTCTACGCTGTATCTCCAACTAAACTAAACTAAACTAAAACTAAACTAAAGCTCATCTTTAGCACTAATAATCTTTGTGAAAATAATTCCGCCATCTTTGCTCAGTCTGTCCTACATATGACTCAGAGATGACCCCTCAGTTCTGGAGCATTGAGGATTGCAATAAGTTATACTATTACTTCGGTGAATAAATGACAAAACTCTACCCCTTTCCTCAACCCCATCTATATGGCAATTCACCTTCCTATCCCAATCCAAATCTTGATCCCCATGCCATTATATTCCCAGCCCATCTTGGCAATTATTTCATCTCAAGCACAATTCCCAAACCTAATCCTTAACTTTCATACTCATTTCCATTCTTATTCTGTTTCATGCCCAGTCCCATGGTTATTGCAGTCTCCACATTCTTTCCCATTATAAACTAAACGCTGGCACAATGTCATGAATCTAAATCATTTCAGTTTAGTTTATTGTCATGTGTATCGAGGAACAGTGAAACGCTTTTGTCACGTGCTAGCCAGTCAGCAGAAAGACAATACATGATTACAATCAATCCCGTTACAGTGTATAGATACATGATAAGGGAATAACGTTTAGTGCAAGGTAAAGCCAGTAAAGTCCAATCAAGGATAGTCTGAGCGTCACCAAAGATGTAGATAGTAGTTCAGCGCTGCTCTATGGTTGTGGTAGGATGATTCAGTTGCCTGGAAACAGCTGGGAAGAAACTGTCCCTGAATCTGGTGGTGTGTGTTTTCACACTTCTATACCCCTCTTCTGAAGGGAGACAGGCGAAGAGAGAGTGGCCAGGGTGCGAGTCATCCTTGATTATGTTGCTGGCCTTGCCGAGGCAGCGTGAGGTATAAATGGAGACAAAAGAAGGGAGGGTACACAAAAGGCTGGAGAAACTCAGCGGGTGCAGCAGCATCTAAGGAGCGAAGGACATAGGCGACGTTTCAGGTCGAGACCCTTCTTCAGACTGGTCAGGGATCAGGGAAATGAGAGGTATAGACGGTGATGTGGAGAGATAAAGAAAAATGAATGAAAGATATACAAAAAAGTATCGATGATAAAGGGAACAAGCCATTGTAAGCTGTTTGTAGTGTGAAAATGAAAAGCTAGTGCGACTAGGGTGGGGGAGAGAGATAGAGAGAGAGGGAATGCCAGGGCCCGAGGGCTGAGGGAGAGGTGGGCAGGGGAGGAGACAGCAGGGGTTAACAGAATTGAGAAAATTTAATGTTCAAAGCCAGAGGATGCAGACTCCCCAAGCGGAATATATCCTCCAACTTGCAGTGTTGCTCACTCTGGCCGTGGAGGAGGCCCAGGACAAGAGGTCGAATACGGAATGGGAGGGGGAGTTGAAGTGCTGAGCCACCGGGAGGTCGGGTTGGTTATTGCGGACCGAGCAGAGGTGTTCGGCGAAACGATCGCCAAGCCTCTGCTTGGTCTTTATTTGTGTGATGGTCTGGGCTGTGTCCACATTACGATAACTGCATTTTCCTCCATTTCTTCAAGTTATTCCAATTTAAATTCTGCTTTATATCCTATTGATAAGACTACCCTTGAGTCCATTACAATTAATATCCCTACTTCTATCTCAATTGCGTCCGATCCTCGTTCACTAATTGCCTCCTTGCCATGCAACTCATCCTTAATCTCAAACACTTAATGACAGATTGTAATACAGAGGAGCCTTAGAGGCTGCTTTATATCAATGGTAGACACAAAATATTGGATTAACTCAGCAGCTCAGGCAGCATCCCAGGAGAACTTGAAGACTGACCCAATGAGTTACTTAAAGACAAACTATTACCTTCTTGGGGAAATAGATGTTATAAACGCTGCCAGCAATATGGAATTCTTTCAGAAATGTTACGTTCAATGAGTTGTTTTCACGTACCCTGTTTAAACGTTTAGATACAAATCCTCTTTATCCGTGCATTTGCTATCTGAGGATAAATTAACAATTCTGTTCAATCTATAAGACTCGCATTCAGCAGGGAGAAGCTAAATTTGCTTGCTTATATATGAAATTTCGTTGTGGGTTGGGGGGGGAAGATTGGAAAACGTCATTTGTGCACATTACTTTACTACAAGTAATATTTCATTTTCTGAGTGCTATTTTTGTTTCTTGGGTTATCATTATTTGCAATGCTTTGTACTTTTCAAATGGGCGTTCTGAGAATGTGTCAGATCTAGATTCACAATAAGTATTTGAGTAGCAATATGGTTAATGATGAATTATCTCTGAAACATAAAACGGCACATGTGTGTGGAAACAACAGAAGATCGTGAATTCGTGTCCATCCTTGTGAATTCTGGTTTTTGTGTAGACTGATCAGGACAAAGCAGGTTTTTTTTTTTTCTCGGATGATGAGAATGGATCCATTGCATACAACCTTCGGAGCTCAGAGCACAAATATTTAAGGTATTCACCTGATTTTCTTCTCATGCCATCTGAGTAGCAGCCTCTATGGGTTGCCTTATTTAAAGCCCTGTCCCACGGTCGAGTTCAATCAAGTGATATTCGGAGTTTAAAACAAAGTCATACTCGTGGTTACGCACAGAGAATTTGAATGTAGCAGGTACGTCGGTGATCTGGGAACGTCACCTTAGCGGAGCGTAACGATATTCGTAGGTACTCGGAATGAATCGTCTAATGGCAGGTAAGCAAGGGCAGAGCTAGTGAAGATTTTGTAATGAAACTTCGTAACGTGGGACTGGGCTATTTTGAACTCTGCTATGGAGAACTGTAGATTATAGTTTTAAAATCCTAAGTTCGAAAAGACACAATTTTTTGGCTGAAAATTTCTACAGCATTTTTAAAAACCACTGTACTGGGTACAAGTTATTTCCTAGTGTTTCGCACGAGTTGGCCCGGATTCGAACTCGGAGGTGGTTGGTAATGGCCACTCGTCGATTTTCAGGGCTCTCGTGGACATTTTTCATCTGTTGTTTGAAATATCCTTCATGAGGTCTTCCCGTGCTTAACATGCCATTAGCGAGTCTTTCCACGGTACATGCTGTTAGCGCGAAAATAGACGTACCCGAGCTCCGATTGTACACTATAAGTTCAATTCTCCTTGCCTACGACGAGGATTTGAATTTTTTTAAACTCGGGGGAGAAGCTTCTTGGTATGAAACTTGCCACCATGGGGACTGGGCTATTACTGGAGGGAGGTGAGGCACCTCGCCAAGTTTTAGGTTTCAATTGAAATTTTAAATGCACACCTTGCTTTAGTTTGTTTACTGGTATTTATTGATACAGCATAGAAAAGGTCTTTTGACCCCAGAAGATGAAAGTCGTGTGCCGAACCAGTCAATCCTCCTCCCACCAGCTTTATCTTACACACTAGGGGACAATTACCACATTCTTTCCTGACTGATGTCCATTAAACCTACAAATTATGGTCGTATTTGGAGTTTTGGGAGGAAACCGGAGCATGAGCAGCCGGAGGAGAGAAGACCCACGTGGTACAGGTTTTGAACTCAGTAGACAAATTCCGTACAGACAGCACCTGTAATCAGGATGTCTCTGTTGCTGTAAGGCAGCAACTCTACCACTGTGCCACTGTGCCTGCCCTCTCAAACGGCTTGCATTCCACAATTTTAAAGCAAGTAAATTACAGGCAAACATTTATTTTAATGATCTACAATAATACATTCAATATCACATTGCTCTGGGTAGTAACTAGCTACGAGTAAGTTTGCAATCAGATATTGTAACAGTGACTACATTTTAAAAGCTGCATTTAAAACTCTCAACCCATGGAAGCTGCTGTAGAAATGCATGCTTTCCATTTTCACTTTTGCTAAAGATCTTAATATCTGTCAACTCTTTTAGTCGTGTTGCCTGGTGCCTCCAGAAATAGAATGTGAGCTTCTGTCTGTGAAGCATTTGGCGGCAATCCTCCTCCTCCTCTTCAGGGATCTCACCCAACAATTAGCGTGGACTGACAATCACACAGGATTGCAGACGACTGACACAAGTGGTAGGAAAATGTCAGATCAAATGACGATTCAGCAGTGAATCTGCTGTGTACGGCAATGATCAATCCTGCCATTATTTAAAGTATATACAAAGCAGATAGGAAAATCTGATTGGCACTTCTTTTTGCCTGCATGCTCTTTACTTAGACTATATAGACTAAAGATTATTTCTGCCTCAAAAAGCATCAGAGACCCATACTACCCTGGCCACACACTCTTTTCACCCCTGCCATCAGGAAGAAGGTACAGGAGCCTGAAAACTGTAACGACAGGTTCAGCAACAGTTTGTTCCCTTCACCCATTGTGCTATTTAACACAACAACCTCCAAATAAGCTCTGAACTACAATAGACTATTATTGTTATTATTGCACTATTGTTTATTTGTTTTTTAGGTGTACAAATGTGTGCAGGTGTATATACGTGTATGTATTTGTATGTATATGTGTTCATATATATAAGATGTGGACATGTGAGTGTATATATACACACTGAACTTTATTTCTTGTTTATTATAATGTTTTTTACCCCGAGTGTACCCCCCCCCCCCCCCCCCCCCCCCCCCCCCCCCCCCCCCCCCCACTTCCCCCCCCCCCCCTCCCCCCCCCCCCCCCCCCCCCCCCCCCCACCCCCCCCCCCCACCCCCCCCCCCCCCCCCACCCCCCCCCATCCCCCCTTGTTTATATTTTATGTTGCACTGCAGCAAGTAAGAATGTTGTTGTTATCTCTGGGACATATGACAATAAAACACTCTTTACATTGACACTATGTTGTATTACAGACCCAATTAACCAACCAGGATTTTATTGGAATATCGTATCCAATTTTGCCCTTTCCCCAGATTTTTGATAACCAATATTTTGAAATTCTAAATGGTGGATCAGTTTTATCAGAATGCATCACAACTTGTTTGGTAAAACCAAGCTCTGCACAAGGATATGGAGGGGTAGTGGGTGCAGCCCGGTCCATCACATAAACAATGGCCCATCTTTTCATCGACTCCTTATGTCAACTAGTGCTGCACTCATTTGAGGTGTGGTTTCAATGGTTCATTTCCCTTGCCTCCCGTTTGCCTTTGGGCAGAAGGTACAAAAGCTTGAAAGCATGTACCACCAGATTCAGAAACCACTTCTTCCCTGCTGTTATCAGACTACTGAATGATCCTCCATTAAACTAAGGGTGTATGCCCGATCTCCCGACCAACCTCATGGCGGCCCTTGCACTTTTTTAAAATCTGCACATTCTTGGTAGCATTAAAATTTTATATTTTCCACTTCACCTTAAACCTATGTCGTCTGGTCCTCGATTCAGGCAAGAGACTCTGTGCATCTACCGATCTATTCCTCATAATTTTATACACCTCTAGAAGATCACCCCTCGACCTCCTGTGCTCCAAGGAATAGACCCAGCCTATTCAACATCTCCCTGTAGCTCAGACTCTCTAGTCCCGGCAACATCCTCGTAAATCTTCTCTGTACACGTTCCAGCTTGACAACAACTTTACTATAACATGGTGCCCAGAACGGAGCACAATACTCTAAATGTGGCCACACCAACGTCTTATATAACTGCAACATGTCCTTCCTTCTATACTCAGACCAATTTCTATAGTCAATAGTCTGACTGATGAAGGCCAATGTGCTAAAAGCCATTTTGGCCACCTTATCTACCTGCGACTTCACCTTCAAGGAACCATGCACATGCACTCCTAGATCCCTCTGCTCTACAACTCTCCCCTAACCCCTGTCATTCACTTTGGAGGTCCTGCCCACGTTAAGGGCCGCTCCCACTTTGCGATTTTTTTAGACGACAGCAGAGCGCCAGTGACTGACACCCGTAAAACTGTCAAGTTGCACGACATACACGCTAACGTATGCTGTCATGTGGGTGACGCCCGGTTAGGGTTAGGGACCACAGATGGGCTGTAAAATATTCTTCCCATTCCTACTCTTCAGAAATGCTGTCTGGCCCGCTGAGTTACTCCAGCATTTTGTGACTTTCTTGGTACCACCAATGGCAATCACATCCTTTAGTGTTGGTAGAGATGTATAATGTATAAATGCACGGGTAAATCATATCATATTGCATGTTTTCCCCAATGTAAAAGAAATAAAATATATTGTATTTCTTCCACTTTGTTCAGGCACCATGTTTTAGATCCTTTTTCGACAGAAATAATCATGGGTGTGAATTGCTGGAGACCCTGGTGATTTAGTGCATGTTCGGTGGAGAACATATAAAGGCTTCAGTGATTTCATAGAAGGCAAAGACCTAAAGATTTGTTTCCTCCAAATCAATTTTTTCTGAATTCACAATATTTTGTGTTGTACACATAGATCAAATCGATTTGTTTTTGAAGGCCTTTAACTCTATGCTAGCAGAGTAAGTGATTAAATCTGACACGGAGCACAGTGAGCAGACGCGAAAGCTGGCAAGCTTCATGTGAAACCATAGATTTGGAAATGTAAAATGACCAGAGAGTTGAAGATATACGTTTATTATCTGAGGAGGGAAGTTCCATGGCAGTTAACTAATTTAAAAGAAGCTTAATGAATAGCAATCTACAAAACAAAATCCTCCCAAATGTGGGAAATGATTGAAGACGATGACTAATTACACAGCTATTTATAAACAAAGTCCTGGGAACAGATGGCAGTGTAATCTACTGTAACTGCTATATCAGGAATGCACAAATAATTGTGGATTGAGGCACACAGTGAGTGCCGCGTGGGCTCCAAGCAGGCAGTTACAATTATTTAGCTCACTTACATGACATGCTGAACATCAATGGACCAGGTATGATATATATTTGTTCTCATGAGCTTTCAGTAAGGACATCTATGGCTAGGGAAGTCCTTCATTGACATATGCCTATTGTTTGGTCCGGACTGTAATTTAACATTGTGGAGCTGTGGTCTGCGGAGCTTCTAGCCGCAGGCGCGGCTCTGACTTTAACATCGCGGAGGCCTGGGATCTTTTGCCGAGGATTGCCAGTGTTGGTGCTCGTCCCAGCTCAGCCTGTGGACTTTGGAAGCCGTGGTCTCAGGTAAGAAGTGGCCGATTCGGGAACTCCAAGCCACAGCGTGTGCTCAGATCCGTTCTGATGCCTGAGTTTCGATTATCCCGGCGAGAGGGCCTGTACAATTGAGCCGTCCGTAGCGGCGACTACGGAAGATTCCAGGCCCCGACCACGGTGGAGAAAGAGGAAGATGACTGAACATTATTGCCTTCCATCCCAGTGAGAAACATCGATTCCGCTGTGGTGGATGTTGTGTATTGTGTATTGTGTTCTTTTTATTCGCATGGCTGTATGGTAACTCAGATTTCACTGTTCCAATTGGTGCATGTGACAACAAATGGGAACTTGAACTTGAACTTTAACTTTTGCCCAGTGGCAGATTGAAAATGACCAGAATGCCTCTCAGCGTCAACCAGCAAGGAAGAAGTTTGGGTTCAGAGGACATCTAAAATGATTAACATTATTTTTTTGTCACTTTTGTTCCGTGTTCGCCTTCCCTACTGCATATTATGAGGAGCTATTGTGGGATTAACTCAACTCCTACTTAACTCAACAGGCCAGGTAGATTGTGGTCGGGTTCATTGCCTTGAGCAGCTAGTAGACCCATTGTTGGAATCCTGGCTGCTGTTTGCATGGAATTAGCTTGTTTTTCTCTTGATGTGTGAGTTTCGCCTGGGTGCTGTGGTTTCTATTCAACATCCCAAAGACATGCAGTTGGTAGGTGAATTGGCCAATGGAAATTCCACCCTGTGTGGGTGAGGGGATTAGATGGAAATGTGAGAAGAAGAAAAACTAGATTTAATGTAAGATTAGTGTAAATGGGTGGTTGATAGTCAACATAATCTCATGGGCCGAAGGGCTACTTAGAGTCATAGAGTGATACAGCATGGAAACAGGTCCATCAGCCCAACTCGCCCACAATGGCCAACATGTCCCAGCTACACTAGTCCCACCTGGTCTCGTTTAGCCCATATCCCTCCAAACCTGTCCTATCCATGTACCTGTCTAACTGTTTCTTAAACGTTACGCTATTCCCTGCCTCAACTACCTCCACTGGTAGCTTGTGCACCCACCACTTCTGTGCTGTGATTCTCAGTAAGTTGTGTTATGTCTTCAAGGCTGTGGACCTAGTAGAAAAGTTAGTCAGGAGGATTCAGTGAGGAGTTAATGTCTGGCTGGGACCTTTTCTTTTGCTGCAGTCGTCAAATGTTAAATTGACCTGCAGCTGACGGTATTTTGGGATGTATCTGCTGCTGCTGCCATCGCTAAATAAAGTAAATTGTCCTACACAGAGCTAAACTGACTAAATAAGAAGTTAAAATATATTGTTCTTTGCATTTGGTTACGTAAACATCCTTATCCTGTGAATTCACAAAGTATTTAAAGCATTGAATTTAAATGTAAAAAATATCTACAAAATTGCATGCTTTCTTGATGTTGAATGCATCTTTGATTAAAACAAAAAATTCCAAAATTGTTGTTACAGTGTATGTTACTTGCCAGCAGAACATCAAACTGACCCTTGTGTTTATACGATTTGGATAAAATCTGGATTAAATGTTAATAATAAGAATTAGCTGGGAATTGTCCAGCCTCTTAGTATGTTTTCTCATCAATCGCATAAATAAAGTTTCTTAATGAGAAGTAGGTGTAGTGTGGATAGGCAGAGCTTCATAAATGTTAGTAATTTTATGAATTATCAAAGCAATCCACAATCTATTGGCTTTTTCCTGACTCCAGCTGTGTGTTGATTAGTGTCGTCATTACCAAACCGTGGGCTGATTGACAGATGGATCCAGGAGAGCTTGGCAAAGATGATTAGTCGATGTGTCAGAATTTTAATTTCATCTTTGATTTGTTTGCACTCCTCTTCTGAGTAATTTGCAAAGTACTGTGCTTAGGTTAAGATTCCTTCTGCAGGTATTGTTTATGTCTCATCTTCCATGTGGTAGATCTTCATGGCACATACAGAATTGAAGACAGAAATGCCTTTCATTTTCTTTTTCCATGGGCCTGTCACATTTTAGATGAGCACATTCCATGAGAACAAGATAAATGATCGGTGTCCAGGGATTTAGCCAACAACTTTCTGCTGGTGGAAGGAACTGCCGATGCTGGTTTTGTCATCCGCTGTTCCAGGTGTGGACTCCTATACAATATATGGGCGAGACCAAGCGCTGGCTCAGCGATCGTTTCACTGAACACCTCTGCTTAGTCTGCCTAAATCTACCTAATCGCCCGGTTGCTAAACACTTTAACTCCTCCTCCCATTCCCACATTCACCTGTCCTGTGCCTCCTCCATTGTCAGAGTGAGTCCCAGCGCAATTTGGAGGAACAGCACCCCGTATTTTGTTTGGGCAGCTTACACCCCAGCGGTATGAATATTGACTTCTCTAACTTCAAATAGCCTTTGCCTTTCCCCTCCCCCTTCCCAGTTCTTCGACTAGTCTGACTATACTCATTTACATTTTATCTGTTTGCTTTGTTGTTACATTCTCCGAGCTAACAATGATCAATTCTACACCAGTCTGAAGAAGGGACTCGACCCGAATCGTCGCCTATCTCCTTCGCTCCTTAGATGCTGCTGCACCCGCTGAGTTTCTCCAGCTTTTTGTGTACCATCAATTCTACATCCCCTTTTTTTCATTTTTACACCTTACATTTCCTTATCTCTGTATCCCCCTCTCCCCTGACATCAGTCTGAAGAAGGGTCTTGACCCAAAACGACACCCATTCCTTCTCTCCAGAGATGCTGCCTGTCCCGCTGAGTAACTCTTAGCATTTTGTGTGGAGTTTTTCTGTTGGCACTGTGTTGAGTGGAGGTAGAATAATCTTGCAATACCTGGCCATGATGGGCACAGCTTCCATCTGTTCATTGATGCTTTGCAATGGTCATGGGTGTGAGTGCAGGGATGCCAGGCAATCAGAGCAAGTTGTCACTGTTGAACACAGATATCATTAGTTTGCAGTTCAGTGTTTGATGGCACAACATGATATATACAGACTTGCATTACACAATGCCTCATTACATCTGTCAGAAATGACGCAAAGATGCTGGATGGATCACTACAAAGTGTAATGAATGTTATTAAGCTGGAAATATAATGAGATTCTTGAGCCCAGGTGGGCACATCTTAATTATGTTGCAATTCAGAAATATGAAATATACCTTATTTCTTCTTTCCAATTTTATCCCATCTTTTCAGTCTTTCTCTCCTATTCCTGCTCTAGATTTTTCAACATCCCCCATCTGCACCTTGCGGATGGTAAACAATTAGCCATTGGTTAAATGGGAATCACAGACAAAGAATGCCTGTTCAATCCTAGAGTGAGGAACATCAGTTCTGTTTGTGTCCAATGCTAGTATAATCTCTGAAAATTAAAAGAATGCAGTTGTTGGAATTCTGAAATAAAAACAGATAATGCTGAAAACTGTCAGCAAGACCAACAGGAATAGTAGAAAAACAAAGGGTTAATATTTCAGATTGAAGATCCTTCATCAGAATGATCATTAATAGTAAGATTAAACGAGAACTTACCAGTTTGAAGTTTGATCTTTATTTTATGAGGAGTCGAGTTGAGGGACTACGTGAATAGAAGCCCGTACAGCCGTTGGTGCGTCAATCTTCAAAGCAGCAGAATGAATTCACAGCTAACAATGACCGAAGTATAACGGTAAGATGATAAAACTAGAACTACCAGATGAGATCTATGAGGGTTGGAGCGGAGGGCACGTAGTCCCTCAACTCGACTCCTCATAAAATAAAGATCAAACTTCAAACTGGTAAGTTCTCGTTTAATCTTACTATTTTACTTCGGAGTCACGTGAGTGACTACGTGAAGAGTTCAAAAGCACTGTGAATTCACACCGCAGACTCAAATCCGCCGTTCACACTGCCTGGATTGACTCAAAAGTCGTTAACAATCAATCATGCTCAGTAATACATTTGTTAATGGAATAACAGTTTAATGTACAAAACAAATCATAACAAACCCCTCTAACTCAGGGGAAAAGTGTAACAGTACTGACACCAGAATCAGCAAACACCCCGAGCCTTGAAATCGGCTTGTGATAAAACTCTGAAATTAGCTCACTGAACCATCCTGCGGCCGCGAGGACCTTGAAATCGTTTGCACCGACACCTTACTGTGTGGTTTTTTTGTGACTAATAAACAAACCAACTCTGTTTCTCTCAGAGATTTAGTAATCTCAATGTAACGAGATAAATGTGAGACTATACAGAAGCGATCATCTGCGGGGTATGCTGAAAACACAATCTTACATCCTGTCATGCCTCTTTTATTATGTTTAAGCAAATCATAGACATAAAATATAATGGCATCAGCCGACACATGCATTCTATCTAGCCGTAGCTTTTGCAACATTTATACACGTTGGGCTGAAACCAACGCCATAAGCATGACCACCTTCATAGATAATTTGGCTACTGATAGGCTTGTAACAGGAGCCCACTGGCGACGAGCCATAAAACTTCACTCAAATTCCAAATACCGGCATACCTGGGTTTTAGGAGGATTAAATTGAAAACTCCCTTCATGAATTGTGAAACTAACGGATGTCCCTACTGTATGCAATTCTGCATTCATAGATAAATAAGACAGAGCACTTCTGGCTGAATTAATCGCACTGTAACTTAATTTTTTCGGTCAATTAAAGAGTTGACAAACTCCAATACATCCGTGATCCCTGCAGTGTGATATACAATATCCTGCTGTAGGCAGAATTGCTCCCACTTGCTTATATAGGTGATATATTGCTGCTGTGTACTATCCCTGCAGGTCGACGTGAGAACATCCACCGTCCGATGAAACAGTCCTCTCCCCAGGTACGGCCTCCTTAAAATCTGCAATTAACAGATCAATACGAACCTATAAAGGATGTTGATCCCCAGTGACTGGATTTACCAGTAGATTTTTATTCTTGGGCATAAGCATGTAAGGCTCCCTAGCCATTTGTAATACAACGGGAAACCATGCCCGTGTAGGCCAACCTGACACTACCAATACCCCTGAAGCGGAGTCCTCCTTGATCTTTTGCAAACATCTGCTGATGAGACAGAATGGAGAAAATACATACACAAATATTCCTCCCCAATGCAGCGAAAATGCATCCACTGCTACTGCCCCAGGATCTGGTTACCATGAAACATA
The DNA here is from genome assembly GCA_035221665.1 of Okamejei kenojei. NCBI lineage: Eukaryota > Metazoa > Chordata > Chondrichthyes > Rajiformes > Rajidae > Okamejei > Okamejei kenojei. The sequence goes on from CM069152.1 coordinate 48,363,965, forward strand.
TCTAGGTAACTGATGATTTAATTGAGATGCAAACAAGTCAATATCTGGCAATGCATACTGATCAATCATTTGGTTAAATACATCCTGATTTAACATCCATTCAATGTTGTCATTAAACTGACGTGACCTCTTCCTGGCAAATAAAGTGCTGAACGCCAGATATTTTGGTCAATACACCAGCTCCAAATCTGGTTAGCCAGTCTATCACAAGACTGTGACTTAACTCCACCCATGTGGTTAACATATGCCACTGCTGTGGTGTTGTCAATCTGACCTGCACATGCATATCCCTCCTTGTAGAACAATAAGCTTTGAGCCCATACCAGGTGCCCAACAACTCTAAATAATTAATCCCTCTTAATTGAGGAAGCGATGTCTCATCATCCATATTCCATCCGCCTCCACAACTAGAAGACATATCTGTTGCACCCCAACCCAGTGCACTTACATCAGTCTGTAATATCAGTGACGGTGATTCCACCAAAACCTTCCTTAAATTTTTGAAACATGTACTATCCACCATTGTATGCCATCAATCGCCCCAGCTGACAACGGCATAGGCCTATCAAAAATGGCCCCTTTGTATTCTCAGTACCTGTTCCTTTGATAGTTGTAATTGTTGATAATGCAGAGGACCATACTGCACAGCTGGAAAGGCTGCAACAACTTCCCAATAAAGCTGGCTACTTGTCTAATCGAAGGCCGTTGTTCTCCAACGAGCTTAACACAGTCCTCAATTAACTGATTCAATTTAGCCCTGGGCAAAGTTACCAACATGTGATTGGAATTAATGGTAAATCCCAGATAATCAATAATTTGGACTGGTGATAATTTAGATTTTATCTGGGTGAATAACAAATCCCATTTGTTCAAAAGTGATTTTAACAACTGATGATTGAGTTTCAGCATGAGTCTTTCCAACTATCATAATATCATCTAAATAGGCCATTACCACATGCCCCTAAGCTCTAAGTAATGCTAACACAGGTTTTACCAATTTAGTAAATAATCTAGGAGCTGAAGTTAATCCATTCGGCAATGTCCTGAATTGCCACAGCTGAGTCATCCAAATAAATTTCAAATATCTTCTATCATGACCATGAATAGACACTGTGTAATACGCATTCTTTAATCAACGGTTGCCATATAATACCCTTTGGACACTAGATGTTTGCCCGTGGTAAAGGTCTCCATTTTGAAATGCCTATAACAAACAAATTTGTTCAAATTGGATAAGCCCAGAATAATTCTACATCCCTCAGTCTTTTTAGATCTGGGAAATATACTTGACAGAAATTGTTGACTTTGATATACAGAAGGCTCAATTACCCCTTCTTACGTAACGACTGAATCTGCTTGAATAAGCACATTTTCCTCATCTGAAAATAAGTTTACGACTAGGAAAATGTTGACTAGGTAGACTGTCCTTATAGTAAAATCCAATTTTTCACCCCTTCAATACACTAAGTATGAACAAATCTGATGTCAACTGCTGCCATTGTTTGAAAAACAATTTTTACCTTCCCCAATTTGAACAGGAACATCAGTTAATTCATCGTCTGTCAATGGTATATTTCTTACCAGCATCTTTCCTTGCGGCCTTGTTGTCCTCGACTTCTTGTAGAGAACCTTTTTTGCCTTGCTTCCAGCTGGCTTAATGAGGGCCATGGTTATAACAACCTCATAACAGTCTTTGACCCTTTTTGCAAGGTTACCACCAAACAACAGATTTCGTGGTGGTATACTGGTTTCAAATGCATTACAAAGGAGTTCCAGTTCATCCTGCTGTGCTTCAACCATATCATTTGTATCAATAACTTTCACCACAGCTGTAATACCTGCTGACAACAGTTTAAGCACTTTTTAAAACTTCATCTCCTGGGCCCTAGCAGGCAAACCCATCTATGACCAAATTTGGTGACTAACCACCGGTACCTTCAGGAGATCACAATTAACAGGAGCTTTATAGTTTTTTTGCTACTTCATCCATAGCTAGCTCCTGTAACTGGTGGGAGAGCATATACTGAATGGCTTCAGCCAATTCTACATCAATCGCCTTTCCTGCCTCTCTACACTCAGCAAACTTCCCAGCAATGTTCGGAATTACCTCCAACCGAACACCTTTACTGCTCTCCCCCAGCAAACTGCCCTGATAGAACATCCTCCTCACAGGCAGGATAGTTCTGCAGCCCTGAAACAGGTGCTGCTAGCACAAGCTCTCCATCAGCCTGGCTTGGGCATCACTCCTCCTCATGGAGCTCGAACATCCTCCTCACAGGCAGGATAGTTCTGCAGCCTTGAAACAGGTGCTGCGAGCACAAGCTCTCCATCAGCCTGGCTTGGGCACCACTCCTTCCCCCGGAGCTGGTCCCTGTCGAGCATTCTTTTGAAATAGAATCTCGACGTGGGAGAGCCGTGAGCAAACGGACTCTCCTATGGAGGGTATAACCTCCAGGCCCGACTCATCTACGGGCCACAGAGACTTGCCAGCGGCCTTCCACCCTACTGACAAGCCTCCACTGCCCCCCGGCAGTGGGTCCGCAACCACTGGCTGTGTAGCCAGCACCGGACCAGGTGTACCAGACGGGCCTCCATCCTCAACACTTTCCTGCCACTTTACCTTTCTACCCCCGGAGCGCCTTGCCGACACCTTCTTCCTTTTCTGCAACCTTCTCTACCCAAACTGTCGCGGAAAAGGACATGCGGTAAAAGTTTTTAAAAAACCTTACCTGTTTGAACTTTGTTAACAAACTGCAAATGCTGGAGAATCGAGGGTGAAGTCTGAAGAAGGGTCTCGACCCGCAACATCGACCATCTCCTTCGCTCCTTAGATGCCGCTGCACCCGCTAAATCTCCAGCCTTTCGTATAACCTGCGGTTTAAACTTACCGCTCGGAGGAGCGCTGCTGCTCCAACCGCCCGACTGCACCAGCGTCTGACGTCATGACGCACCAACGGCTGTACGGGCTTCTATTCACGTAGTCACTCACGTGACTCCGAAGTAAAATATAAAACATTGCTTCTCTTTCCACAGATGCTGCCTGACTTGCTCAGTGCTTCCAAAATTCTCTTTTTCAAGTCAACAATCATTTTCATAAGTTATAGAAGCAGAATCCAATCCTGGCTAATCTATCTTTCCCTCTCAAACGCTTTCTCCTGTCTTTTCAATGTTCCTTTGACACCTTTACTTCTTCTTGCGTTTGAGGCAACAGAAGTCCGCAGCAGGGTGATGCCATCCGGTTCGACATCCGTAGGTGCCCGCCCTAAAAAGGGCGCATGCTTCGGGTTGGCGCCAAGCTACGGCGCTGCTGCTGTCTCCGTTTGTTGTCGTTCGCCTGACTGAAGTCAGTTGACAGGGCTCACCACGGGGAGGTCGACAACGTGAGCCCCACACCTTTACTAATCAAGAATATGTCATGCTCCGCCTTAAAAAAATACCCAGTGACTTGTTCTCCGTGTTAATCCTGGCCAAATTGGACAGGCCAGGACTTCAATATGGGGTAAAAGCTTCAGGGCTGCTGGGAGATTTGGTCAATTTGGAATTGCTCTCTGCAGAACTGGGACAAGCTGCGGAGTGGTGCCAGTGTGTCTAGAGTCTAGATACAAGTTGCAAGAAATTAATAAGAACATCTGCAGAATCTGTCAATTAGGTGCAAAATGCATAGAATGGATTGGATGGCTGCAAACCAGACATACACCTTGTAAATAATTGGAAATAATGTTGCAGAGTTCAACTTTGCTGAGTGTTAATTGGATGAGGAATTGATCCTTGTCTGGGTTTCTTGCAGATCAGGGTAAATGTTCCTAAATTGGCTTCCTTGCAAAGTCCGTTTTGAATACAATGTATTGAGCTGTTGTATTATTGGGTTGGGAAATGTCTGTTCGGGTTAATTCGATATCCGTAATTGGGCTATTAAGAGACCACCCCCATGTGGTTCGGCCCCTTGAGGTCCCGGGACATATAAAAATCCACTACTATGAGGTCCAGCATCGATCTTCTGGGAGAGCGCTTGGGACTGCGTGAACTTCTGGAGTGTCTCTGTCTGAGCAAGGCCGAGAGGGCTTGAACAGGCAGATGCGAGGATCGACCCCCGCGGTGGGATAGGTACAATAGTTGAACTGTAACGCGCTTTTGTTAAAATAAGATAAGTTGTTTCAAGTGCTTGATTCAGTGTTTTAACTGAAACTAGACTGGGGGGAAGCTTCGAAACGAGCAATTTACATCTGCAGCCATATTTAATTGATGCAAATATTGTCATTAGGCAGGAGCTAAGGACAATAGATAGGGAGCAGTTGTTATTGGATAAGTCCTCAGATGACGTCATAACGTCATAGACATATAGTGATACAGTGTGGAAACAGGCCCCTCAGCTGAACTTGCCCACACTGAACAACATGTCTCATCTAACTTGTCCCACCTGCCAACGTTTGGCCCATATCCATCTAAACCTGCCCTATCCATGTACCTGTTTCTTAAATGGTGGAATAGTCCCTGCCACAACTACCTCCTTTGGCAGCTTGTTCCATACACCCACCACACTTTTGTGCGCAAAGGTTACCCCTCAGATTCCTAATCAAGAATCTATCCACTGACTTGGCCTCCACAGCCTTCTGTGGCAAAGAATTCCACAGGTTCACCACCATACCAAATACCATTGGTGAGGATTAAGATAAATTTAAGTACCTTTAAAAACATGCGGGTGACCAGGGAGAAAGTAGGACTGCTCAAGGATAAAAGAGAATAAAACAGTCAGAGGGTTTAGGTGAGGTACTAAACAAGTACTTCCCATCTGTTTTCACAGAGGAGAAGGATTTCGAAGATAGCAAGATCAGTGTGTCGAACATATCAAAATAAACTAAACTAAGATGGATAAGACCCCAGGGCTTGGGAATCTCTCCCAGATTATTGAGGTTGGCAAGAGATTGGGCCTTGACGAGATCTTTATTTCTTCTACAGCCACAGGTGGGTCTTGACGGTCTGGTGAGTGGCCAATGTTGTTCCTTTGTTTAAGAAGGGAAGTAAAGAGAATCAAGAGGACCATACGTCAGTGAGCCTCACATCAGCGATAAGGAAACTATTGGAGGGAATTATTTGAGATAGGATTGACTCCCAATTGGAAGAGAATGGGCTAATTAGGAACAAGGGTTAGGTTTTGTATGCGGCAGGTTACGTTGTACTAATTTCATTGAGCTTCTTGAGGAAATAACGAAGGAGATTAGGGAAGGTAGGGCAGTGGAGGTTGTATACATGGAATAGAGGGATTTGGATCATGTACAGGTAGATGAGATCGGTTTAACAAGGCATCATGTTCGGCACATACATTATGCAAAAATTATCAGTTATTCTAAGTAATGACAATGCAAAAATCCAAGTATATAGAATAACCATAGTAGTGCAAAGTCCATAACGGTTCCACACTGAGATACAGTTGTCTTAAAGGTTGTGCAGGGTGGCTCAAGAAGCTGATGGTTGATGGGAAGAAGCTATTCTTGAACCTGGAGGAATAGATCTCTGGCTCCTGTACCACCTTCTCCATGGAAGCAGTAAGATGAGAGTATAGTCAGGGTGGTGTGGGCCATGGAGTTATAGAGCTGTACAGCATGGAAACAGATTCTATGGCCATCCTTTCAATGCCAACCTCGTTGGCATTTGCCTCCATTTGACCCACAGCTCCTTATGCCCATCCAATCCATATATTTGTCCAAATGTCTTTTAAAAGCCATCATTGTATCCACTTCTATGGCTTCCTCTGAGAGATGATTCCAGATACGGACTACCCTACGAGTGAACGTTGCCCCTGAGATCAATTATAAAGCTCTCCCCTTGCACATTAAGCCACTTAGAATCCTCTACCCTGGGAAAAAAAGAGGATGGACATTCACGTTATCCATGCCCCCCTCAGCCTCCTATGCTCCAAAGTAAGAGCTCCAGCCAACCCTACCCCTCCCTATCATTCATCCACAAGTCCAGGTAAGACCCTAGTGAACTTCTTCGGCTCCCTTTCAAGCTGAATTACATCCTTCCCACAGCTGGGTAATCAGAACTGCACACAGTAGTGCAAGTGTGGTCTCAACAACGATTTGTACAACCACATCATGAAATGCCAATGTTTGTGCACCATGCGCTTCCCAATTAAGGCGAGCATCCATAGGGCTTCTTCAACGCACTGTTCATCTGACTTGCCACTTTCAGGGAACCACATACCCTGTAGTCCCATGTAGACACAAGGATCTGTGGAGCTAGTTTACAAAACAAAACACAGTGCTGGAGTAACTCTGTGGGTAAGGCAGCATCACCGGAGAATATGGTTTAGTAATGCACCATGTCTGAAGAAGGGTTCTAACCTGAAAAGTCACCATTTTCCTTTTCTCCAGAGATGCTGCCTGAGCCGCTGGGTTACTGCAGCATTTTATGTCTGTCCTGGGTAATGTATCAGGTTGGGATCCTTCTTCAGCCTCACTGTTGTAGTGTGGGGAAAGCTGGAGAAGAGATGGGCGCAGGATAGGTGGATACCAGTGAAAGGGGGGTTTAATATAAAGAGAGAAGAGGAGTGAAATATGAAGCCAGGGGAAGGGATAAAGGTGGAAGGGAATGGGGGAAAGTGGAAAGGGGTGTGGGTTAGTAGGAGTTGCAACACCCATCCATTCCCACCAAACCATCAACCCCAGGTATATCCTCACCACCACCACACAGTATGCAACACCTACATTCACCCAGCGACCCCAGCATCCTTTTCCGGTGAGACAGTCTCACATGCTCCTATAACCTCATCTATTGTATTTTGTGCTCCCGATGTTGCCTTATCGGCAAGGCCATCATTTCAACTCTGGTCTTTGTCCACCCATCTGCCAATCAACCCCCCTCACCTGTATCCACCCAACACTTGCCAGACTTTGTCCTGCCCTCAGCTCTTCTCCAGATTTCTCCCCCCCTCACGCATGCAAAACGATTAGTCTGAAGAAGGGTCCTGCCCCATATCTATCTATATCTTCCAGAGATGCTGCCTGACCCGGTGAGTTATTCCAGCATTTGTTTTCTTCTGCAGTCCCATATCTCTTTGTTCTGAAACACTCTCCAGGAATCTCATTGGAGCTGCTGCCTCACAGTTCAAATGATCTGAGTTAAATCCTAAGGTACTGTCTGTGTGGAGTCTGGATGTTCTCCATGATGGTCTGGATCTCCTGCAGATACTTGTTTCCTCCCATATCAAATTGAGACGCAGGCTGTTAGGTTAGTTGGTATTGTATCGTGCTCCTAGTGTGCAGGAAGCGATAGAATCTGATGGGGTTAGCGGGATTTGAATGGAAACGTGGGGAAATAAATAAAATGTAATCAGTCTAAAGAAAATGGGATGAGTGTAAATGGGTGCTTGATGGTCAGTGTGGACTGAGTGGCTTGCACTCTATGCCATCTATTCTACGCTGCACTTTTTCACATTGCAAGGAAGCAGGGAATTAATTGAATCCTTTGATATCTAAAACAAAATTATTTCTAGTGATCAACCATGCCTTTTGATCCTTCTACCATGTCTGTCCTGTTATGGAGTAGTAGAGTTAACCAGGCTCTTCAGACCATCTTGTCCATAGAAAAATAGAAAATAGGTGCAGGAGTAGGCCATTCAGCCCTTCGAGCAGCATTGGCATTCAAATTGATCATGGCTGATCATCCAAAATCAGTACCCCGTTCCTGCTTTCTCCCCATATCCCTTGATTCCGTTAGCCCTCAGAGCAATATCTAACTCTCTCTTGAATACATCCAGTGAATTGGCCTCCACTGCCTTATGGGGCAGAGAATTCCACAGAATCACAACTTTCTGGGTGAAAATGTTTTTTCCTCATTTCAGTCCTAAATGGCCTACCCTGTGCTTAAACTGTGACCCGTGCTTCTGGACTCTCCCAACATCGGGAACATTTTCCTGCATCTAGCCTGTCCAATCCCCTAAGAATTTTTTATGTTTCTATAAGATCCCCTCTCATCATTCTAAATTTCTGTGAATATAAGGCCAGTCGATCCATTCTTTCATCGTATGTCTGTCCCGGCATCCTGGGAATTAACCTGGTGAACCTATGCTGCACTTCCTCAAATTAGGAAACCAAAACTGCACACCATACTCCAGTTGTGGTTTCGCCAGGGCCCTGTATAACTGCAGTAAGGCCTCGTACTTGCTCTCGTACTCAAATCCTCTTGCAAGGAAGGCTAATTTGCAATTCTTCACTGCCTGCATACCTGCATGCTTACTCTCAGTCACTGATATACAAGGACACCCAGGTCTCGTTGCACCTCCCCTTCTCCTGATCTGACACCATTCAGATAATAATCTGCCTTCCTGTTCTTGCCACCAATGTGGATAATCTCACATATATCCACATTATATTTCACCTGCCCACTCACCCAACCTATCCAAGTCACCCTGTTGCCTCATAGCATCTTTCTCACAGCTCACACTGCCACCCAGCTTTGTGTCATCCTCAAACTTGGAGATGTTATATTTAATTACCTCGTCTAAATCGTTAATCAATATTGTAAATAACTGGGGTCCCAGCAGTGAGCCTTGCGGCCCTCCACTATTCACTGCCGGCCATTCTGAAAATGACCTGTTAATTCCTACTCTTTGCTTCCTGTCTGCCAACCAGTTCTCTATCCATGTCAATACCCTACCCCCAATACCATGTGCTCTAATTTTGCACACTAATCTTTTGCGTGGGAATTTGTCAAAGGTTTTTTGAAAGTCCAGATACACCACATCCACTAACTCTTCCTTACCCATTCTACTTTTACATCCTTAAAAAATCCCAGGAGATTATTCAAGCATGATTTCCCCTTCATAAATCCATGCTGACTTTGACCGATTTGGTCACTGCGTGGGATGCAGACCATCAGGTCCTGGGGTTTTATCTGCCTTCAGTCTGTGAGATAGTTTGTGTCTTCCTTAGTGAAGACAGAACAATAGACAATAGGTGCAGGATTAGGCCATTCGGCCCTTTGAGCCAGCACCGCCATTCAATGTGATCATGGCTGATCTTCCACAATCAGTACCCCGTTCCTGCCTTCTCCCCATATCCCCCGACTCCACTATTTTTAAGAGCCCTATCTAGCTCTCTCTTGAAAGCATCCAGAGAACCCGCCTCCACCGCCATCTGAGGCAGAGAATTCCATAGACTCACCACTTTCTGTGAGAAAAAGTGTTTCCTCGTCTCCATTCAAAATGGCTTACTCCTTATTCTTAAACTGTGGACCCTGGTTCTGGACTCCCCCAACATCGGGAACATGTTTCCTGCCTCTAGCGCGTCCAAACCCTTAACAATCTTATACGTTTCAATGTGAATCCCTCTCATCCTTCTAAACTCCAGCGTGTACCAGCCCAGCTGCTCCATTCTCTCAGCATATGACAGTCCCGCCAGCCCGTGAATTAACCTTGTAAACCTACTCTGCACTCTCTCAATAGCAAGAATGTCCTTCCTCAAATTAGGGGACGAAAACTGTACATCATACTCCAGGTGTGGTCTCACTAGGGCTCTGTACAACTGCAGAAGGACCTCTTTGCTCCTCTATTCGAATCCTCTTGTTATAAAGGCCAACATGCCATTCGCTTTCTTCACTGCCTGCTGCACCTGCAAAGAACCAAAGTACTTGTTTAACTGTTCTGCCATTTCCTTGTTTCCCATTTATAAATTTACCTGTTTCTGACTGGAAGGGACCTACATTTGTCTTCACAAATCTTTTTCTCTTTACAAATCTATGCTGACCTCTTCACATATCTATGCTGGCCAAGTTTGCATATTGGGCAAGTCCAATTTGCCTACATTTGGCCCATAGCCCTCTAAACTCTTTTTATCCATAAGTCTACCCAAATGGTCGTTGTGTGACATCTTGTGTTGCATAAACTGGGATTCTCTAAACACTGGCCCCTTGACGTCTGCAGTTCCCTTGTCTCCGCTGCCTATAACAATGGTTTGAGTAACCATTCAAGCCAACAAATATTATCAAAGATCCACTTGGCCAATTTCTTGTTTCCCTTCTGCATCATGACCATTTATTTTAAGAATAGCTTCTTCCTATAACCATTGGGCTCTTGAACATTACACAACACTAACCTCAGCAACTATGATCTTTGATGGACTTGTTTCTGACTGCACTATGGACTTTGGTTTTAGCACTATTGTGGTGACCTAGTATTATGGTCAGTCATTTATCGTATTATTAATTGCAAGATTAAATGAGAGCTTACCAGTTTGAAGTTTGATCTTTATTTTATGAGGAGTTAGGATGAGGGATTACGTGAAGAGCACGCCAGCCAACACGCACGTCAATCTTTAAAGCAGCGGTGTGAAATCACAGATAACAGTTGTTGAACTAAATATAGTAAGGTTCGAGAAACTAGAACTACTAGCTGACCTTTATGAGAGAGGGTTGGGAATGGAAGGCACGTAATCCCTCATCGTAACTCCTCATAAAATAAAGATCAATCTTCAAACTGGTAAGTTCTCATTTAATCTTATTATTTGACTTCGGAGTCACGTGAGTGACTATGTGAAGATTTCAAAGCTCTGTGATTTCATGCCGTGGAAACAAGTTCATGCGTCACACACAGCATCAATTGGCCAGGGATGAGTGAAATTTAATAAAGCATGACATAGATTTAAACATGCTGATGTTTTTTAATGTCGAAATGATAATTATAGTAATTCCACTCATTCAGGAGGATTAAAAAATAGAACCTAAAAATAGTGTTGGCAAATACCCCCGGTCTGGCAATGGGTTTGTTATAACACATTTGGAAATTCGGTTGTTTGACCATCCTGTGGCCGCTAGGATGCGGTCCAGCAATGCAACCATAACCCTCGCTGCTGATGTCGTTGCAGCCCTGGTGAAGTGAGATTTGAAAACATCAGTGTTCACTCCTGCACAAGCCAAAACCCGTTTAATCACCTGGGGATGGTCTATACTGATACCTACGTATGAGGTTTTTGTAATTAACAAACATTGCTAGTTCAGAGCCTCTAAGACTTTAGGTGACATAATGACTGTTGTAGATGTCTTGTAGGTCCATGCCATGAAACTAGTTTGAGACCTGATGCCCCTCAGTCCACTCTGCAAGACTAAGTCATGAACATAAAGAATCATATTATTTTCAACTGTAACCATCCTGTTCAGTCGTAGCTGATGCAATGACTGGACCTGTTGCGCTGAACCCAGCACCATGAGGATAACCACTTTGTAGGTGATTTAGACCGAGGACAGGAATGTAGCTGGAGCCCAATGGCAATGCAGCCTGCACCTGGGGGAATTTGAGTTGAAGGTACCCTTCATAAATCTGGATATCAGAGGTTGAGACCGACAGCGTGGTGTCCTGACCCCAGCAGGAAGTATGACGACAAGGCACTTCTAGCACAATTTATATCACTATAACTCCATCTCTTGTGAAATATAGCTTTGAGAGGAATACCAAAACATCTGTTATACGTACCGTTCATACGATATATTGGACTGTAAACAGGACACTTCCCATTCCTTGATATAGGAGATGTACTGGTTCTTGGTACTATCTCTTCAGGCCACAGTGATTACATCCACCATACAACCAGGCAGTCCGTACCCCAGGAAAGGTCTTCTCATAGTCTGCAAACCAACAATTTGATTCACTCATGCAGAAGATGGTTCTACCTAGTGACGGGGTAAACCAGCAGATTTCTGCATTTGGGAACAGCCATAAAAGGCTCTGTTATCATTCGCAGTATGAGTGGACCCATGGCTGTGTAGGCCAGTCAGGCACTATCAAAGCCTTTTTAAGCAAGCACCGACTGATGAGGCAAAATGGAGAAAAGACATAAAGAACATTCCTCCCCAGTGTAGCGAGAATGCATCCATTGCCACTGCCCCTGAGAAGGCCAGATATTTATGCAACTGGTGATTATTTGGTGTTCCATCAATCCACAATGTCATTAAATATTTTGTGATCCAACATCCATTCTGTGTGGTCATTGATTTACGTGATGATACACCAGCACCAAATGAGGTTAGGTAAACTATCACAGGATATTAACTTGATTGCACCCATGTGATTAATATATGCCACCACCATAGTGTGTCAACTTGTAGGTGAGCATGCAGATATGCATATTCGCACAATAAGCCTTTAACCCAAAATCATTTAGTGATTTTAAGTAGTTTATACCACATAACTCATGCACATCACATCCGCCTCTGTGACTGGAGATGGGATAGTAATTTCCCATCTTTGAGCAGTAGCATCAGTTAGTAACATAACTGAAGTTTAAATGACCAAAGTACTGGAGCAATGCTGAATACTGTTTGTCCATCATTGCGACTTATGGCTTCAGCTGGTAATAGCATAGATCTGTTAACAGTTACCTACATGGTACTTGAGAGTTTGCTCCTTTGCACGATGTAAGTTCTGATAATGCAAAGGCTCCAATTACGCAGCTGTAAAACAACCGCTAAATTGCCAATTACACTGGCCACGATGAATAAAGAACAAGATAGTTACAAGCTTCCATTGATTATAATCTCTTGCCCCAGGGAGGAGTCACAGATAATTAATTGAGTTAAAGGTAAATCACAATCTCTAACTCTAGTTGGTATCAACTTAAATTTAACTGGATGGATGAGAAACCCCAATTTCTCAAATATTAGTTTTGCGGCAGAAACAGCTAATTTAGCAAGATTCAGCGTTTTTAGAATATTATCCAGATAGGTCATAAATATGTATTTTCAAGCTTTGAGCAGCCCAAGCACTGGCTTGGTAATTTGGTAAACAACCTGGGAGCTGAAGTTAGTCCATTTTGCAATGCTTTAACTGCTATCGTTGCCCATCCAGCTAAATTTCAAATATCTCCGGTGAACCCTGTGAATGGGAACTGAATAGTATGCCTTTGAGATCGATGCATGACATAAAGTGTCCTATGGAAATCCGTTGTTAGACAGTAACGAAGAGTCTCATTGAAAAGTCTATACTGCACATGTGAATGTGAGTTAATCAAGGGTGATTCAACATCATCTATCTTTTGCTTGTTTGGATATCTGCTTGTACACTCAAACCTCTTTGTTTGGAATGAATAGATGTCCAATTTGGTGTATATTGTATGGGTGTGCAGGATAAACTGATCTGATGTTATTCGTCGACATTCGTGCAAAAACAAGTGTAATCTATTACCAACTCGTAACTAGTCCACACATTCCATGTTTCAGAAAGAACCAGACCCACCTACCTCCATGGTTATTGGTGCTCTTATGGTGCGCCCAAAGGCCCCTGATGTGGGTTTTGTTTCCATCCTCAGGTTCTGATTCCATCCTTGAATTTGAAGGCTAGGACTGCTGGGGTGCGTGGATTGCACATTTTCCCTCAGGGCCGGCTTGGGCATTGGCCTGAAAGACCTCTGCCCAGAGAATCAGCTTTCAAGCTGCCATCAGCTTCAGTGAACCACTTACTGCCGATGGAGGCGTAGGGGTGTAGTCGCCGCAACGGTGAGGCTTTTTCTCGTCGTAGTTACCTTGACTGGTCCGACAGCTTTACTTCCTCATCCAGGTTTTTTGCCTGTTTGGCTAGGTCTTCTCCAAGGAGAAGATTCGACGGCTGGACATTGCTGGCCTTGCGATCCATAGTCTCCACAGATAGCGCTGTTCACTTTGTACCTGTAATGCACTCCTGTATGTTTCAGGGACATACTTCCGAGTTTGGAGTCAGTCACACACTGACCCCTCGCACTCCCCTCCACAGAGAGGGAGATTTGTAAGCAGCCCTGCAACAGGCGCTGCTGCAGGTCCCCAACAAGACCTGCGCTGATATGGCCCCGTCCATGGACCATATCAGGATGGAGCATCTCCTCAGTGGGATGAATGCCCTGCGGACGCATCCATGCTCCACCTGGGTAAACATCCGAGGATGTACCCATGGAAGGGAACCCTCCTTTTTGCTTCACGCAGCTGGCGTGTCGTGGAATGTTCCCCCAACATACCACCGAACTGCGAGTCAGCCCAAAATTGAATCAGAGAGGGAGATATAATGCAGCCCTGCACCAGACACTGCCGCGGGCCCCCGAGATCCGCGGTGCTGATATGACTCTGCTCCTTGGAGTATATCATGGTGGAGCACCTTTCCCATGAGATGCTCCATCCGGGAAAGACGTCTGAAGACGCCCCCCACTGCAGGAGGCGAACCCTCCTGGCCAGGTCGTCCGAAGTCAACCGGCCTGCCGAGCCGGGTCTCCCTGCGGCTTTCGTAGCCTGTTTTCTCCGAGCTGGGTGTCCCCACCGAGCCGGGTCTCCCCACGGAGCTGGGATTCCCCGCGGTCTCCGTAGCAGGGTTTCCCCTCGTGGAGCCAGGATTCCCATCGGTCTCGCTAGCCGGGTTTTCCTGAGCTGGGTTTCCCCTCGCCGAGCCAGGATTCCCCGTGGTCTCCGTAACCGGGTTTCCCCGCGGAGACAGGATTAGACCTCGGAACGTCATCCAGCAGGAACTCTGTAAAAGAGCTTCCTGCAAGGAAAAAGCACAATCTGAAAAATAAGTTCAAAACTTACCTTCAGGGTTTGAAACTTACCGCTGGAGGAGCGACGCACCTGCCAGCCAGTCGTGCACCATGCATTAGACGTACTGACGCGCATGCAGGCTGGCGGGCTCTTCACGTAGTCACTCATGTGACTCCGAAGTAAAATTATTATTTATTCAGTATATAAATGTATTTATATCTTTGATGATATTCACTGACTTCTTGAGGCTGTGCTTTCTATAGACCACTACCATTGTTTCTGCAACCTCCTATGTTCTTGAGAGTTTGAATTTCCAGTTATGCACACAGTTAGAATGCTCCCTACACTTCTATGAATGTCCACACTTACATAAATGTATTTTATTGGGATTTTACGTGATAGACCAACACAAAGTGGTGCATAATTGTGAAGTGGAAAGAAAATGATACATGGTTTCCAAATTTTATTACAAATAAAAAACTGAAAAGTGTGACGTGCAGAAGTATTCAGCCCCCCCGAGTCAATACCTTGTAGAACCACCTTTTGCTGCAATTACAGCTGCAAGTGTTTTGGGGTATGTCTCTACCAGCTTTGCATATCTAGAGACTGAAATTTGTGCCCATTCTTCTTTGCAAAATAGCTCAAGCTCAGTCAGATTGGATGGAGAGCATCTGTGAACAGCAATTTTCAAGTCTTGCCAGAGATTCTCAATTGGATTTAGGTCTGGACTTTGACTGGGCCATCCTAACACATGAATATGCTTTGATCTAAACCATTCCATTGTTACTCAGGCTGCATGTTTAGGGTCGTTGTCCTGCTGGAAGGTGAACCTACGCCCCAGTCTCAAGTCTTTTGCAGACTCCAACAAGTTTTCTTCCAAGATTGCCCTGTATTTGGCTCCATCCATCTTCCCATCAACTCTGACCATCTTCCCTGTCCCTGCTGAAGAAAAGCATCCCCACAGCATGATGCTGCCACCACCATGTTTCACAGTGGGGATGGTGCGTTCAGGGTGATGTGTGGTGTTAGTTTTCCGCCACACATAGAGTTTTTCATTTAGGCCAAAAACTTCAATTTTGGTCTCATCAGACCAGAGCACCTTCCTCCACATGTTTGCTGTGTCCCCCACATGGCTTGTGGCAAACTGCAAACAGGACTTCTTATGGCTTTGTTTCAACAATGGCTTTCTTCTTGCCACTCTTCCATAAAGGCCCGATTTGTGGAGTGCACGACTAATAGTAGTCCTGTGGACAGATTCTCCCACATGAGCTGTGGATCTCTGCAGCTCCTCCAGAGTTACCATGGGCCTCTTGGCTGCTTCTCTGATCAATGCTCTCCTTGCCCGGCCTGACAGTTTAGCTGGACGGCCATGTCTTCATAGGTTTGCAGTTGTGCCATACTCTTTCCATTTTCAGATGATGGATTGAACAGTGCTCCGTGAGTTGTTCAAAGCTTGGGATATTTTTTTTATAACCTAACCCTGCTTTGAACTTCTCCACAACTTTATCCCTGACCTGCCTGGTGTGTTCCTTGGGCTTCATGATGCTGTTTGTTCACTAATGTTCTCTAACAAACCTCTGAGGCCTTCACAGAACAGCTGTATTTATACTCAGATTAGATTACACACAAGTGGACTCTATTTACTAATTAGGTGACTTCTGAAGGCAATTGGTTGCACTGGATTTTATTTAGGGGTATCAGAGTAAAGGGGGCTGAATACTTTTGCACGCCACACTTTTCAGTTTTTTATTTGTAAAAAAATTTGAAAACCATGTATCATTTTCCTTCCACTTCACAATTATGCGTCACTTTGTGTTGGTCTATCACAGAAAATCCCAATAAAAGATATTTATGTTTGTGGTTGTAACGTGAGAAAATGTGGAAAGGTTCAAGGGGTATGAAAACTTTTGCAAGCCACTGTTGTTTAGTTTAGAGATACCGCTGAAATAGGCCTTTTGGCTCACCAACTCCACACCGTCTAGCGATCCCCACACTACCACGTGGAAACAAACCCTTTGGCCCACCTGGTCCATGCCGACCATCGATCACCCTGACACTAGTTCTATGACCACTTCTGCATCCTACCCACTGTGGGTAATTTATAGAAGGCATTTAAACTGCAAACCTGCATGTTTTTTGAATGTGGGAAAAAATTAGAGTACGCAGCGAAAACCAACACATTCACAGCGAGAACACACAAACTCCACAAAGACAGCACCCATAGTCAAGGTTGATTTCAAGTCTCTGGCATTGTAAGGCAGCAACTCTGCCACTGTACCACTGTGTCATCACTGATGTTGCTCACATTGAAGGCAAGATTCTTGTTCTGGCACCAATCTTTTATTGGTCTCCCTCCTGTACTCTGTACTCGTCATTTCCTGTATCACGTTCAACAACGGTGGTATAATTGGCAAATCTAAAGATGACATTGAAGCTGGGTTGCACCCCCTCTGTGATTGTCTCTCCCTCCCCATTCCCTGACCTGGAACGTCACTGATTCCTTTTCTCCAGTAATGCTGCCTGACCCGCTGAGTTACTGCAGCCTTTTGTCATGGGTATAGAGAGAGCAAAGCATGGGTCTGAGCAGACGGCCATGATGTATTCCTGTAGCGATGATCAATAAGGAGAGGACATTGTTGCCAGTTGGTGCTGATGGGCATCTGCCAATGAATACGTTGAAGATCCAGGTGCATAGAGAGGAGCAGAGACTCCCTGAGGTTGGTGATGAGTTTGAAAGTCGAACGCCAAGCTGTTGTCGATGAACAACAGCCTGACGTATGGTTTCTAGTTGTCCAAGTGGTCCAGCGCGGACTAGGGAACCAGTGAGATTGCATCTGCTGTCAAGCTGTTGTGTCAGGAGACAATTTGAAGTAGGTCCAGAGCAGCACTGAGGCATGAGCTGATTCGCATCATAACCAAGCTTTAAAACACTTCATCACAATGGATGGAACTGCCACTGCCACTGCTCGATAGTCATTGAGGCACATTACTTTGCTTCTCTTGAGCTTCTCTTGATTATACCTTTTAACGAAGGTGGGGACATCGGACTGCAGTAGTGAATGGTTGAAGATACGCATGTAAACATGGCCAGGTACAACATCAGGGCCAGACTCTTTCCAAGGTTCACCCTTGAGATAGACTGAGATCACAGGGTCGTCGGGGTAGAGGGGAACCAGTGAGAGAACATTGATCCCCATCAAAATGAACACATATGGCATTGCGCTCATCCAGGAGTGGTGCATTACTGTCTCTTGAGTCACTCAGTTTCACCGTACAGGAGGTGATGGAGTCCTGCCATAGTTACTAAGCATTCGTCTGAGCCTCCAGTTTAGTCCAGAGGTCTCCCTTTGCATTGCCAATGTCTTATGTGGTCTTGTATGACTCTGAATCACCTGATTAGCACATCGCAGATCTGGCCCTCTGTAGACTGTGGATCTCCTGGGTCAAGGCTACTGGTTCGGGAACACTCAGATAGTCTTGATAGGGGCACATTGCCATGAAATCGGTAACAATCATGGCATATTCGTTCGTGTCTGTGGCTGAGCTGTTGCTGAACGATGCACAATTTGCCAAGTCCAAGCAGTGGTTAAATTGCTGCCCTGCCTCCCTCACCAGCTCTGCACAATCTTCTTTTCCAGTGGGTTTGATTTTTATTCCAGTTTGCAAAAGGCCAAATTGTATCAGGAATCCTAGGTGATTTTCTCTAATACAGGAATATTTAAGCCAGCTGATGCATTGTCAATGCCACCTAGAGAGATGGCCTGCTCATTATGGACATATGGTCGGCACGGACTGGAAGGGCCGAGAGGGCCTGTTTCCGTGCTGTAATTGTTATATGGTTATATGGTTATATGGACATTAGACTACACTGGCAATCTTAGCTTGTACATTGAGCTTCTTTATTAACATAGAAACATAGAAACATAAAAAAATAGGTTCAGGAGTAGGCCACTTGGCCCTCCGAGCCAGCATCGCCATTCAATATGATCATGGCTGATCATCCAAAATCAGTACCCGGTTCCTGCTTTCTCCCCATATCCCTTGATTTCATTAGCCCTAGGAGCAAAATCTAACTCTCTCTTGAAAACATTCAGTGAATTGGCCTCCACTGCCTCTGTGGCAGAGAATTCCATAGATTCACAACTCTCTGGGTGAAAATGTTTTTTCTCAACTCAGTCCTAAATTACCTACCCCATATTTTTAAACTGTGTTCCCTGGTTCTGGACGTCCCCAAGATTGGGAACACGTTTCCTGTATCTAGCCTGTCCAATCCCCTAAGAATTTTATAAGTTCCAATAAGATCACAGAGTCGTATTCACTCATGGTGTTGTTCTGCCTTAACTAATTTGGATCAAATTGAATGCAGCTTTGTTCAACT
Source organism: Okamejei kenojei (assembly GCA_035221665.1). Classification (NCBI taxonomy): domain Eukaryota; kingdom Metazoa; phylum Chordata; class Chondrichthyes; order Rajiformes; family Rajidae; genus Okamejei; species Okamejei kenojei. The sequence continues at coordinate 48,382,830 of CM069152.1, forward strand.
TCCATAAATCTATATAGTCAGTGGGCCATAATGAGAAATGTACAGTTTCCCAACACGATTACCAATGGCCTAACAAACATTAAGGTCCATTGTAGTTGCAATTGTTGCAAAGAAAATAATGTTAAATAGACACAAAATGTTGGAGTAACTCAGCAGGACAGGCAACATCTCTGGAGAGAAGGAATGGGTGACATTTTGGGTCGATACTTCTCTCATTCATTATATCCAGAAATGCTGCCTGTCCCTCCAGTTCCACCAGCATTTTGTGTCTATCTTCTTTAATATAATTCTTACTCCAGTATTCTGTGTCTCTCTTCGATAAACCAGCATCTACAGTTCCTTCCTACACAAATAATTATGTTAATGCTGTTTAACTTAGCTAATTGGCAGACTGACTGGAAATCACTAATAGATCAGTTGAGCAAAGAAAACATACCTTCCCCTCTGCCACTGCTTATTTGTGGATATTTTCATTTCAAAAAATTGAATAAATAGCTACTTTTAAACCTTTGGAACTATATTTGGCCTCTTAATGAGTAGCAGTGATGACAAAGTAGCACCTTTTCCCCCAAAGTAAAATGAGATCTGATAAACTGATATAGTTTTGCAATTTGAATAAGCATATTATGTCAGAAAAAAAAATATAATTCAATATTCAATGTATTTTTCTTCAATGCTGCATGATGGAGAAACTATCTGTCTGTCTGTCTGTCTGTCTGTCTGTCTGTCTGTCTGTCTGTCTGTCTGTCTGTCTCTATCTATCTTTCTATCAACTAAAACGCTCATTCCAGTTTGCTTTGTTTTTACATTTGCACAAAAACGGTACGAAAGAGCGCTGCAATTTTTCGGCACCATACTCGCCATTCTCCTGTGCTGCAAGTGCACTACGTTTTATTCCGATCAGTGGAACATTACAAATGTTATTAAGGATTAAAATCGTAAGATCAGCAGGTTGGTCTTCTCTCCTGTCAGTCGTCGGACCGGCAATGCCCCTTCCGGCACCAGCTGTCAATCTCCGGGGCAGGGAGAATAAATCCCCAGAGGCGGGGCCTGCTCCGTGAGCCCAGAAGCTGCCCCACGTCCATGAGCCCCGAAGATGCCCTGAGTCTATGAGCCACGAAGCCGCCCGAGTCCGTGAGTCCCATGTTCATGAACCGTGAAGCTGCCCTGAGTCCGTGAGCCTCGAAGCCGCCCTGAGTCCGTGAGCCACAAAGCCACCCGAGTCCATGAGCCCTGAAGCCACCATGAGTTGGGCAGCCCGGAGGCAGCGCTGAGTCAAGGCGCCTGGAGGTGGCACCGGGTCAGGGAGGCCGGAGTGAGGAATGGCCGTGAGTGCAGAGAAGCCCGGAGCCTGGCCGACCATGAGGCTGACTGCTGCAAACTCGAGATCCTGGGGAAGTGAGTTGGGATTGAGGGAGCCGTGCACTGGTGGGGCCAGGGCTGGGTGCTGGCAGAGCACACCCCCCCCCCCCCCACCCCCACCCCCATCCCCCCTTTCCTTGCACACCCACCCCCAGCGTTAGGCCACAGCAGCAGTAGGACCCTGTCTGAAGCCGTGCCTCTCTCCAGGCCACAGGACTGGCCTAAGAAAATTCTATTCGGCCCACAATCTCTGTACTAGCCCATTCGGAAACGTACCTTTGGCCCACAACACTAGCACTAGCCTTCCAGAAAATCACCCCCCCCCCCCCCCCCCCCCCCCGCTGGTCCCTGCCTGAAGGACTCCCCCTGTCCCAGCTGTAGGATGAACCCCTCTCCATGGCCCCGACAGCCCCCACCTGAAGCCTTACACCTTTCCGTCTGCAGGACTCTCGCCCCGCCTCCCCACAACTGGCCTCCAACAGCCCCCACCTGAAGGCATCCCCCTCCCCCGGCTGTAAGTCACTCGACCTCCCCGCACCAACCACAGACACCCCTGCCTTATGCCGTCCCCCTCTCCACCAGCTCTAGGACGCTCCTGCCCAGTCTGCAATAGTCCCCTCCTGAAGCGGTCCACATCCCCCGCTGCAGAACGCCCCCTCCCCGGCTGCAGATCGCTCGCACTGGCCCCTGACAGCCCCAGCCTGAAGCCGTCCCCATCTCCTGCTGCAGGACCATCCCCAACCCCCCCCCCATTGGCCTCCAACGGCCCCCAACTGAAGCAGTCCCCCTACCCCAGTTGCAGGATACTTCCCCAACCACCGGCCCCCGACAGCCCCAGCCTGAAGGTGACCCCCTCCCCCCAGCTGTAGGAAGTTCTCCCCCACCCCTGACAGCCCCTCCTGAAACCATCCCCATCCCCTGTTGCAGGACGCCCTCCGCCCCCAACTGGATAGAACGTTCCCTTCCCACCCACCCACCAGTCCCTGATAATCCCCGCCTGAAGCCATCCCTTCGCGAGCTGTAAGACGCTACCCCCCACCCCCACCAGCGTCCAACAGCCCCATGCTGAAGCTGTCCCCCTACCCTGGCTGCAGGACGCTGCCCCCCACCCCCAGCAGCGTCCAACAGCCCCATGCTGAAGCTGTCCCCCTACCCTGGCTGCAGGACGCTGCCCCCCACCCCCCACCAGCGTCCAACAGCCCCATGCTGAAGCAGTCCCCCTACCCTGGCTGCAGGACGCTGCCCCCCACCCCCACCAGCGTCCAACAGCCCCATGCTGAAGCAGTCCCCCTACCCTGGCTGCAGGATGCTGCCCCTCACCCCCACTGGGCCCCTGACAGCTCCCGCCTTGAGCCGTCCCCCTCCCCTTGCTGTAGGACGCTCCATCCCCCCACCACCGGCCGCATACAGCACCCAATAGACAATAGACAATAGGTTCAGGTGTAGGCCATTCGGCCCTTCGAGCTAGCACCGCCATTCAATGTGGTCATGGCTGATCATTCCCAATCAGTACCCCGTTCCTGCCTTCTCCCCATATCCCCTGATTCCGCTATCTTTAGAAGCCCTATCTAGCTCTCTCTTGAAAGTATCCAGAGAATCGGCCTCTACCGTCCTCCAAGGCAGAGAATTCCACAGACTCACATTTAGAATGTTTCCTCTTCTCCATTCTAAATGGCTTATCCCTTATTCTGAAACTGTGGCCCCTGCTTCTGGATTCCCCCAACATCGGGAACATGTTTCCTGCCTCTAGCGTGTCCAAACCCTTAACAATCTTATATGTTCCAATAAGATCCACTCTCAACCTTCTAAACTCCAGAGTGTACAAGCCCAGCCCCTCCATTCTCACCGCACAGTCCGGCCATCCTGGGAATTAACCTTGTAAATCTAAGCTACACTCTCTCAACAGCAAGAATGTCCTTCCTCAAATTAAGGGACCAAAACTGCACACAATACTCCAGGTGTGGTCTCACTAGGGCTCTGTACAACTGCAGCAGGACCTCTTTGCATCTATACTCGACTCCTCTTGTTACAAAGGCCAACATGCCATTCGCTTTCTTCACTGCCTGTTGTACCTGCATGCTTACTTCCATAGACTGATGAACAAGGACCCCCATATCCCGTTGTACTTCCCCTTTTCCCATCTTGACACCATTTAGATAGTAACCTGCCTTCCTGTTTTTGATACCAAAGTGGATAACCTTACATTTTACTTCGGAGTCACGTGAGTGACTACGTGAAGAACCCCGTACAGCCACACGTGCGTCATTACATCAGACGCTTTCATGCGGGCGACAGGTGGAGCAGCGGAGCTCCTCCAACGGTAAGTCTAAACTTCAGGTAAGTGCTATACCTTACCTGTTGTAGGTCTCCTGCAGGAACATCCGAGGTTTTTGCGGGATGTTCGCGATGGCCGACGAGGGAACCAGCCTAGGTCTTTGGGGAAAACCCTGGTCCGACCGCGGAAGCGGGGAGCTGGCGAATGTCGGGTTTCGCGATCGGAGTCACTGATAACACGGTCGGTGACTCCACACATTGGGTTCCCGGGGAGGGGATACCCAAGAATAGGTGGTTCCAGACCGCAGTGGTCCCCAGGGTATGGGGCTAAACTGACCTGAACGGTCAGCCTGGGTTCCCGGGGAGGGGAAACCCAAGAATAAGCGGTTCCCAGACCGCAGTAGTCCCCAGGTGATGGGGTTAAAACTCACCTAAATGGTTAGCCCGGGTGCCGGGAGGGTTACCGCGGGTATGTATATATATTGATTCCCGGGGAGGGGATATTCAGCTATGCGGTTCGCAAACCATAGTAATCCCGAGGATATGGGGACAACTGACAAAAATGGTCAGTACAATAAAGAAAGATGTTGGGAAGTTTCCCCTCTGGGAATGAATCTAGAGACACTCCTTCAGCAGGAGTTGGGTCAGCGTGGGTTAATGTGAGTGCAGTAACGTTTATGGCATTGTCAGCCTATTGGAGAGGCTGCGCCAGCAGCACCTTTTGGTAGGGCTGCTTCATGGGGATGCCAAGTTATGGCAGAGCCAGCCTATGGGAAAGGTTGTGTTAGCAGCACCTTTGTTCAGGACTGCTCCAGGGGGATGCCAAGCTATGGCAGGCTAGCCTATTGGAGAGGCTGTGCTAGCAGTACCTTTGCTCAGGACTGCTCCAGGGGAATGCCAAATCTATGGCATATACTGGATTATGGGAAAGGCCGCACCAGCAGCACCTTTGTTCAGGGCTGCTTCATGGGAATAGGCTACTTAGTAGGGTATTCCAATTTACAGTGATCACGGGCGGTGAGGAGGCATTGCTCGGATAAGGCAATATAACAGAATGATGACAAAAAGCATTCAAAGAGGACTATTCACAGTTCAAAAACACTGGTTATGTATGTGCTAAAATCCACTGTTAAGTCTCAAACTATATTTGATAAATTGGGTTCCTCTATCCTTTTAGATTAAGTTCCTATCTATTTGATTTGTAGGACATTGGGATTCACCTTTATGTATTCAATTGGCCGTTGACGCCGGCCTGGGCAACAGATTGCAGTCAATAGACTCCTGTAACAGCTTTGTTGTTATAAAACAGCTTTCTAGTCGTTAGACTATTTGGTGATAGTATAGATACGATTCAGCTGTGCAAGTAGGACAACTGTTATCTTGTTAAATGGTTAACTATTAAGTGCCATGTAGGTCATTGTTAACATACCTTGTTATCACCAGCTGAAATTAATTAAGTCACAATGATGGACAAACAGTATTCATTACTGCTCCAGTAGTCGTTAGGTAAATCTTTCATTATATTGCAAAATGGTGCTAATGGCCCTAAATGGGAAATTGCATCAGAAGCGCCTTGTAGCAGGCCTGCTTAATGTCCCCCTCATATTGGAGGAGAGCATGCTGCGTCAATATTAGTCTGACGCTGGGGCCATGGCAAAGTCGGCGTGTTGCTGAAGCCGCGCCAGCAGCGACTTGTAACAGGGCTGCTTAATGTCTCCCTCATGTAAGAGGAGAGCATGTGGGATTGGTATCGTCTAACGCCGAGACTGAGGGTATGGCCGAAGAGCATGCCCAAGGGATGTAGGGCACACGCCAGAGGTCTACGCCTGGCAGAAAAGATGCCATCCCAAACACATCCCAAACCGAGAGGCCCAGGGAGGGAGCTGTTGGTGAGAGAGGGTGGAGTACCTGGAGCTGTGAGTATAAAACACATCGCGGGGCTTGCTTTCACAGAGGCCCAGGGAGGGAGCCGTTGGTGAGAGAGGGTGGAGTACCTGGAGCTGTGAGTATAAAACACATCGCGGGGCTTGCTTTCACAGCGGCCCAGGGAGCCATGGGTGGGAGAGGGTGGAGTACCTGGATCTGTGAGACCAACATCTGCAACGTTCCATCTCACTTCCAAAGAAGGAATCTGGTGAAGCCTCTGATTGGTGGAAGAGGACTCGAGGAAGCAGCTGATTGGGTGCAACCCCGGGTTTACAATTTTTACATTTCTGCCTTCAGGTTTAAGGATTCTGGGAGTTAAGGATTCAGTATTTATTAGTAAAGTTTAAAGGATAAGTTTTTGTGTTTTTTAATATTTAATACAGAGCAATTTGGGAGTAGGATATGTCAGTAGAGATTGGCCCCGTGGTTTGTTCAGCCTGCAACATGTGGGAGATCAGGGATATGGTCGATATCCCGTGTGACTACATTTGCAGCAAGTGTGTCCAGCTGCAGCTCCTGGCAGACCGCGTTGAACGATTGGAACTGCGGCTGGATTCATACTGGAGCATCCACGATGCGGAGAAAGTCATGGATAGCACATACAGTGAGTTGGTCACACCACAGGTAAATGGTAAGAGGACAAAAAGGGAACGGGTGGCCAATAACCAGCAAAGCAGTAGGCAGGTAATGCAGGAGTCCCCTGCAGTCATCCCCCTCCTAAACAGGTATCACATAGGGAGCTAGGAGATAAACTTAAAAGTAGGACCTCAAAGGTAATAATCTCTGGATTACTACCAGTACCACAGGCCAGTCAGAGTAGAAATAGGAGGATATTGCAGATGAATACGTGGCTTGAAAAATTGTGCAAGGGGGAGGGATTCAAATTTTTAGGGCACTGGGACGAGTTCTGGGGGAGGTGGGACCAGTACACACAGGACGGTCTGCACCTGGGCTGGAATAGAACCAATGTCCTTGGGGGAGTGTTTGCTAGTGCTGTCCGGGAGGATTTAAACTAATGTGGCAGGGGGATGGGTACAAGAGCAGAGAGGCAGGTGGGTGTAAAATGAGGGTAGAAGCAATAGGATAGCAAGGTGAAAAATAAAAGTGGTAGGCAGACAAAACCAGGGCAAAAATCAAAAAGGGCCACTTTTCAGCATAATTGTATAACGGGTAAGAGCCTTGTAAAGACAAGCCTGAAGGCTTTGTGTCTCAATGCAAGGAGTATTCGTGATAAGGTGGACGAGTTGAACGTGCAGATAGCTATTAATGATTATGATATAGTTGGGATCACGGAGACAGGGCTCCAGGGTGACGTAGGCTGGGAGCTGAACATCCAGGGATATTCAATATTCAGGAGGGATAGAGAGAAAGGAAAAGGAGGTGGGGTAGTGTTGCTGGTTAGAGAGGAGATTAACGCAATGGAAAGGAAGGACATCAGCTTGGAGGATGTGGAATCGGTATGGGTAGAGCTGCAAAACACTAAGGGAGAGAAAACGCTGGTGGGTGTTGTGTACAGGCCACCTAACAGTACCAGTGAAGTTGGGGATGGTATCAAACAGGAAATTAGAAATGCGTGCGACAATGGCAAAACAGTTATAATGGGTGACTTCAATCTACATATAGATTGGGTGAATCAAATTGGCAGGGGTGTTGAGGAAGAGGAATTTTTGGAATGTATGCAGGATAGTTATCTAAATCAACATGTAGAGGAACCAATGAGAGAGCAGGCTACTTTAGACTGGGTTTTGAGTAATGAGGAAGGGGTAATTAGCCGTCTTGTTGTACATGCCTCCTTGGGCAAGAGTGACCATAATATGGTTGAGTCCTTCATTAGGATGGAGAGTGACATTGTTAATTCAGAAACAATGGTTCTGAACTTAAAGAAAGGTAACTTTGAGGGTATGAGACGTGAATTGGCCAAGATTGACTGGCAATTAATTCTAAAAGGGTTGACAGTGGATATTCAATGGAAGACATTTAAAGACTGCATGGATGAACTACAAAAATTGTTCATCCCAGTTTGGCAAAAGAATAAATCGGGGAAGGTAGTGCATCCATGGATACAAGGGAAATCATGGATAGTATCAAAGCAAAGGATGATGCGTACAAAGTAGCCAGAAAAAGCAGCATACCAGAGGACTGGGAGAAATTCAGAGACCAGCAGAGGAGGACAAAGGGCTTAATTAGGAAAGGAAAAATAGATTATGAAAGAAAACTGGCAGGGAACATAAAAACTGACTGCAAAAGTTTTTATAGATATGTGAAGAGAACGAGATTAGTTAAAACAAATGTAGGTCCCTTGCAGTCAGAAACAGGTGAGTTGATCATGGGGAACAAGGATTTGGCGGACCAATTGAATAACTTCTTTGGTTCCGTCTTCACTAAGGAAGACATAAATAATCTGCCGGGAATAGCAGGGGACCGCGGGTCAAAGGAGGAATTGAGTGAAATCCAGGTTAGTCAGGAAGTGGTTTTGGGTAAATTGAATAGATTAAAGGCCGATAAATCCCCAGGGCCAGATAGGCTGCAACCCAGAGTACTTAAGGAAGTAGCTCAGGAAATAGTGGATGCATTAGTGATAATCTTTCAAAACTCTTTAGATTCTGGAGTAGTTCCTGAAGATTGGCGGGTAGCAAATGTAACCCCTCTTTTTAAGAAGGGAGGGAGAGAGAAAACAGGGAATTACAGACCAGTTAGTCTAACATCGATAGTGGGGAAACTGCTGGTCAGTTATTAAAGATGGGATAGCAGCATATTTGGAAAGTGGTGAAATCATTGGACAAAGTCAACATGGATTTACGAAAGGTAAATCATGTCTGACGAATCTTGTGGAACTTTTCGAGAATGTAACTAGTAGCGTGGATAAGGGCGAACCAGTGGATGTGATATATCTGGGCTTCCAGAAGGCTATCGACAAGGTCCCACATAAGAGATTAGTATACAAACTTAAAGCATACGGCATTAGGGGTTCAGTATTGATGTGGATAGAGAACTGGCTGGCAAACAGGAAGCAAAGAGTAGGAGTAAACGGGTCCTTTTCACAATGGCAGGCAGTGACTAGTGGGGTACCGCAGGGCTCAGTGCTGGGACCCCAGCTATTTACAATATATATATTAATGATCTGGATGAGGGAATTGAAGGCAATCTCTCCAAGTTTGCAGATGACACTAAGCTGGGGGGCAGTGTTAGCTGTGAGGAGGATGCTAGGAGACTGCTAGGAGACTTGGATAGGCTGGGTGAGTGGGCAAATGTTTGGCAGATGCAGTATAATAGTAAGATTAAACGAGAACTCACCTGTTCGAAGTTTGATCGTTATTTTACGAGGAGTTACGATGAGGGATTACGTGAAGAGCCCGCCTCACGCTGGTAACGGCATACTTCAAAGCAGCGGCATGAAAAACACAGAACACCAAAGCCGGAGTAACATAGTAAGGCTCATAAAAAGACTTAGAACCACCATTTGATCATTTATTTTACGAGGGTGGGAGTGGAGGGCACGTAATCCCTCATCGTAACTCCTCGTAAAATAACGATCAAACTTCGAACAGGTGAGTTCTCGTTTTAATCTTACTATTTTACTTCGGAGTCACGTGAGTGACTACGTGAAGATTTTTAAAGCTTTCTGTGTTTTTTTATGTCGTAGAATTAATCCGTACGACAGTCCGGCTAAGTAAACACATACATGAGAAAGCAGACAAATGTTAGATCTTTTCACAATTAAAATTTTTTAATGGTTGAAAGACCATATAATACCCTCCTTATATTTGAGGGAAAAATGATTACAAGTGACAAAAGATATCAGTGACTACACAACTGATTATAGCAATTAATAGCAAACAAAGCAGGTGATTATAGTGCTCCCAACACCGCGTGTCCAAAGCTTGTCATAGTGTGAACAGGTTTGTTGTAGAACTTTGAAAAAGTTTCTTCTTTACTCCACCCTGCGATTTTAAAATATGCTCGAGAGGTACGTCCCGCCCCTTCGCCGCGGACGTAGCTGCCGCCCTGGTGGAGTGAGATTTTGAAGACATCAGTGTCTACTCCCGCTAAAACCAACACCTGTTTCAACCATTTTGAGATAGTTTGAAACTGAAGCTTTTGTGTGTGGCTTTTTGTGCGTAAGCAGTAATGTCTTTTCGTTTCCTCGAAAAGTGTCCGTAACTTTAATATATTGGTTCAAATGTCTAACCACACACAAAGCAGGCTCAATATGAAAAGCTTGAAAGGTTACCTTTGTTCCAGATCTCCCTGGTCTACTTTGTTTGATCAGATCGTAAACATAGAAGACAACGTTATCTGTAGTCACATGCATACAGTCTAAACGCAACATTTGTAAAGTTTGCACTCTTTGGGCTGAGACCAGTGACATTAACATGACCAATTTCAATGTTAACCTATCCAATGGCAAACCCTTCAATTGGAGTCCATTCTCCTAAGTAGAGCAAGTACAATGCTCACATCCCAAATCTCTGTATATCTAGGTTTTTGGCGGATTCATGTGAAAAATTCCTTTCATGAATCGTGATATCAATGGATGCGACCCAATTAATTTCTCACCAGTCATAAGTCCTAAATAGGACGACAAGGCACTGCGTGCAGTGTTAATGGCACTGTAACTTAAATGTTGCCCAAAGTGCAAATTGGCAAGGAATTCCAAAACATGAGTAACATTCACAGAATCATCAGAAATATTTGACTGTGTGCAAAATTCTTCCCATTTCTTAATATGTGTCATATATTGTTTCTGTGTGCTATCTCGCCATGATGCGCCAATAATTGTCAAAGTTTGGTCCGACAATCCCAGTTCCTGTAGTGGTCTGGTCAAAACCTGCAGATTAACAAATTCATATATGCATATAATGGGTAACCTTCATTTGTTACTGGATTAGTCAAGATATCACTAACAGTTAGGAATCTGCATATACGGTTCTTTAATCATATTCAGCATAACTGGGAACCAAGGTTGAGTTGGCCAATTTGGGCACTACCAACAATCCGGAAGCTGAATCTTGCTCTATTTTCTTCAAGCATCTCTGAATCAGAGCAAATGGTGGAAAAGCATAAAAGAACATCTTTCCCCAGTGTAATGAAAACGCATCTACTGCAACTGCGTCCGGATCGTGTTCCCAAGACACATAATGAGGCAATTGATGATTAAGCCTGGATGCAAACAAATCAATTTCTGGCAACCCAAATCGTCTAACAATATTCTTAAATATTGCTGGCTTAAGCATCCATTCCGTATTATCTTTAAAAATCCTGGACCTTTCATCTGCTACCACATTGTCCTTACCTGGAATATAGCTTGCTGAAATCCATATCTGCCGACCAATACACCATTGCCATATCTCATTGACCAGACAATCACATGATACTGATCTAACTCCCCCCATGTGATTGATGTAAACCACAGCCGTTTTATTGTCTAATTGTATTAACACATGCAGACCTTGTTTAGCACAACAATATGCTTTAAGCCCATAAAAGGCGCCCAATAATTCCAAATAGTTAATACCATACTCTTGGAGAAACACTTGTTCTTCAGTTTTCCATCTACCTCCACAACTGGAGGATAAATCTGTGGCCCCCCATCCGAGAGCACTAGCATCTGTTTGTAAAACCATTTTCAGGCTGTTTAATCATGATCTTCTTAGCAGCTTGTGGGACATTTTCAACCCACCATTGCAATTCCAATACTGCTTTCCTTGTTAATTGCATAGGCCTGTCAAAGTGACCTGCCTTATCTTTAAGAGCCCTTACTTTGTCTCTTTGAAGATTTTGATAATGTAATGGCCCAAATTCCACTGCCGGAAATGCTGCCACCAGTGTACCAATGACTTTTGCCACTTCTCGGATGGAGGGATAAGGTTTGTGAATGAGGTAATTACACATTTGCAAAATATCATTTGTCTTCTTTGCTGGCAAAGTAACTAACATAGTCACTGAGTTAATTACAAACCCCAGAAAATCAATTGATTGAACTGGCTGCAGCTGGGATTTAATTGGATGAATTAAGAATCCAAGCTCTTTAAACAAAGCTTTAGTAACTGAAATTGAGTGCTCAGCTGACTCTTGACTATCGTTTATAATCAGAATATCATCCAGATAAGCCATTACAATGTGTTTCTGTGCTCTTAATTGGGCTAAAACTGGTTTCAACAGTTTTGTAAAGAGTCTAGGAGCTGAACTTAATCCATTTGGTAAAGCTTTGAACTGCCATAATTGCCCCTGCCAATAAAACTTTGTATCTCCGAAAAAGATGATGAATTGCTACAGAATAATAGGCGTCTTTCAAATCAATCTTAGCCATATAAGAACCTGCTGAAATCAAATATTTTGCAGTATTGAATGTCTCCATCTTAAAATGTTTGTATTCTACAAACTTATTTAGATCTGTAAGGTCTAGAATAATTCTACAACCACCATCTTTCTTATCTCTGCGAAATATATTAGAGACAAATTGATGTTTATGTTCACAAGTTTTTTCAATTACCCCTTTTTTTCGGATAATTTGTCAATTTCCACATTAATCTCCATTCTTTCTTCTGGAGAAAACACATAAGCATAAGCAGGTTTATTCTGTACAGGAGGATTGACCCCTTCTTTAAAAATAATAATAACTCCTGAAACTGCTTGTAATATAAATCGATCAGAAGTAATATTAAGCCAGGCATTATAAAAATTTTTCAATCTCCCTCCAACTGGAGATTCATCCACAGTTTCTTTAAGGATAGAAGTCTTTAATACCTCTCCATAGGAGCGTGATGGTCTCCTCTTTCCCGAATGCAGGGAAGCACTGGCCTGTGCAGCACGATAATACTTTCGTGACAAATTTCTGCCTCTGTAACGAGAATCAAAACCCCTTCGGGCCGAAAACCCTTTTCTTTGTCCAGAGACAAAAGGCTTAATAGTGCTAAAATATTTAGCTTCTTCATCCAACTGTTTCAGCTGTTTCGGCAGATTTTCTCCAAACAAATACCCAGGAGCTTGAACTCCACTTTCTTGACAGAGGCTTGCATATCTAGGGTGAAATATGGGCCGAATCGCCATTTTCCTCATGCAATTGATCTCATAAAACGAATTGCACAATAAGCCCAAAGTATCTTTTTGAATCTTGTCCATTTCCAGATTCTCCATTTGCCTGCCAAATGCCGTGATGGCAGCCGAAAATAATTTAGCACCTTTTGAAATTTCATTTCTTGGGCTCTCATACTTGGAGTCATAGACGCCCATAACCATCGGATTCACCGTAGGCACTTCCAATGAGGCACAATTGCCTGGTGCTTTATATAATTCTGATAATTCATTCATCACAGTATTATGAAGCTGGTGAGATACCATATAATTTATATTGGCAGCTAGGCTTTCTTCATAGCCTCACCACTTCCTTCGGGTATAGCAAAAACTTGTGCTATCCCAGGCAGATCAAGCCTTTTCTTTTTACTTTGTGGCGTGCTTTCAAAAGTCATTTCAACTTCAGCAGGATCTGCCTTCTGCAGCCCTAATTCCATCGGATATTATCCCATGAGACTTCTTCCAGCCCAAATCGTGGGTCTGGAGTATCATAATTCCCAACTTGGCCCACAGCCATATTCATCATATTCAAACCCCTCAGGGATTTTTTGGGATTCATGTGGGGTACTGTGACCCTTGTCTCATAATAGTTTGGAGAACTTTCTCCATATGCTCCATTTTTAGCCACATAGTTTTATTGTCTGGAGGTCTTTCAAAATCAGAATCATCAGAAACCACGGGCCTCACAGTTTTCTTTTTGCATTTCTTAGGAGCATTTTCCTCCGTGGTTATAATTTCCGGAGAATCTGGAAATTCTATATCGGGTAAAATCAGTGGCCAGCGGTATCGGAACCGGGTCCACTCTAGCTTCGCGTCCCGTATATTTACTTTCACATCCCCCGGGAGGCTCTCTTCACCCGCGAAACCTTCTTTCCCGATTTCTCCATTTTGTTAAAATTTATCTGTGCTCAATCAGCACGTTAACGTCTAAATTTTTACTTTTAGTTTCGATGCTGGAGCCATCCAGCGTAACTTCAAAACCGCGCCGATGTAACTTCACTTACCTGCGGGCCGTTCCGACCGCTGCGAGGAGCTGCTCCTTACCGCAGCTCCTCCTTTCGCCGTCAGCGTTGACGTCATGCCGTTACCAGCGTGAGGCGGGCTCTTCACGTAGTCACTCACGTGACTCCGAAGTAAAATGTGGATAAATCTGAGGTTATCCACTTTGGTGGCAAAAACAGGAAAGCAGACTATTATTTAAATGGTGGCCGATTAGGAAAAGGGAAGAAGCAGCGAGATCTGGGTGTCATGGTACACCAGTCATTGAAAGTAGGCATGCAGGTGCAGCAGGCAGTGAAGAAAGGGAATGGTATGTTAGCTTTCATAGCAAAAGGATTTGAGTATAGAGGCAGGGAGGTTCTACTTCAGTTGTACAGGGTCTTGGTGAGACCACACCTGGAGTATTGCGTACAGTTTTGGTCTCTAAATCTGAGGAAGGACATTGTTGCCATAAAGGGAGTGCAGAGAAGGTTCACCAGACTGATTCCTGGGAGTGCAGAGAAGGTTCACCAGACTGATTCCTGGGATGTCAGGACAGTCTTTTGAAGAAAGATTTGATAGACTCGGTTTATACTCTCTGGAATTTAGGAGATTGAGAGGGGATCTTATAGAAACTTACACAATTCTTAAGGGGTTGGACAGGCTAGATGCAGGAAGATTGTTCCCGAAGTTGGGGAATTCCAGGACAAGGGGTCACAGCTTAAGGATAAGGGGGAAATCCATTAAGACCGAGATGAGAAAGACTTTTTTCACACAGAGTGGTGAGTCTCTGGAACTCTCTGCCACAGTGTAGTTGAGGCCAGTTCATTGG